>JAPQNM010000011.1:2707113-2714613 GCA_029783475.1 Metacarcinus magister | reverse complement strand
AGGAGGAGGAGGCTCTATTAGTAAACAACACACTTCACATCAACACTTGAAGAAAGAGGATAATTAGGATTGCGAGGAGGAGGAGGAGGAGGAGGAAGAAAAAAAAAAGAAAAAGAGAAAGAGAAAGAAAACAAAGCTGAAGCCGTAGCCACAACACCCAAACGAACACCACATATGACTTGTACCCTCCAATAGGACAAAGCCTCAGACACCATCACCCTTAACACACAATAGACACTCATTCCTAACCCCAATCACATCCTAAAACAACTCTTAGCACCACCCGTTACAAGGCTCAAGTTACGAGTCCTTTCTACCACCATTTAGAAGTCGTTGTCACACGCATGCGCTGTCACGTCACATTCTCTCCCCACATGTGTGTCTCTCTCTCTCTCTCTCTCTCTCTCTCTCTCTCTCTCTCTTCGGTCCACTTTGATGTCTAAATACACGCGTTACTGACAGGGAGGTGGCGGGGAGGTGATAAATGGGGAGGTGACATAATAGAAGGGAGAAGGGAAAATCTGCTTCACTACTGTCACGAAATTGTTGATCTAAAGTTAGTGTGTAATGGATAGTTTGAAGGGATACTGGCTGTGTAGTTAGGTCTCTCTCCCCCCCCACCTCCCTCTCTCTCTCCTCTCTCTCTCTCTCTCTCTCTCCCTCCTCTCCCTCTGCTATCCATCCTCTCACTAGCTAATAGAGTGTTTTGGAAAATATTCGTGGTATCTTTTGGTTCGGTAACTTTGCTCTCTCTCTCTCTCTCTCTCTCTCTCTCTCTCTCTCTCTCTCTCTCTCTCTCTCTCTCTCTCTCTCTCTCTCTCTCTCTCTCTCTCTCTCGCTCTTTTTTTTTCTCTCTTTTTTTTTCCTGTCATTAATATCGCGGGAGTTTAGTGATGAAAGTTTGGCGCCTGAAATGTGATCTAATTGTGTGTGTGTGTGTGTGTGTGTGTGTGTGTGTGTGTGTGTGTGTGTGTGTGTGTGTGTGTGTGTTTGTTTGTTTGTTTGTTTGTTTGTGTTTGTGTGTTTGTTTACCGCAGAATGATGTGGAAATGGGAAAAAAAAGGCATTTATTTATATATATTTTTTTTCTTCCATTCAATTAGTGATGATGATGATGATGATGATGATGATGATGATGATGATGATGATGATGATGAACTAAATAAAAACACCACACACAAAAAGCATAAAAAAAAAGAAAGAATGAAAACAAGAAAATTATTTAATACACTTTAAGTAATAACCAAACTTTTAATAAAATACATATTATGAAGAAACGGAGCGAGTGAGCGAGTGAGTGAGTGAGTGAGTGAGTGAGTGAGTAATGTAGGTATGTAAGAATGACCATTTCACACACACACACACACACACACACACACACACACACACACACACACACACACACACACACACACACACACACACACACACACACACACACACACACACACACACACACACACACACACCTCCCTGCCAGACTGCATTAATCCCTTGTTAAATTCTTCCACCCTGCTAGCCTGAGGGATGGGCAGGACAGTGCTAACCTAAACCTCCACTGCTGGGAAGATGGGAAAATAGGAAGAAAAAAGACATACAGTTATACTTGAGTTGTCTATTTCCACGTGTGTTTCCTGCGGGAGATGTTAACTTACTACTTGTCTCCACGTTAAGAAGACTGATGCAAGGTTAAGTTAGACGTTTGGTAATAGATAGGAAAGGTATGTTATGATTATTTAAAGAGAGAAGAGAATTATCGTCAATTTGAGAGAAAAAAATGATTCTTCGTTGGGAAAAAATATGTAGGAAGAATATTTATCATCATTGGAAGGATGGAAATATTTAAATCCTTGTTAAGAAGGAAAATACGTACAACAACATAGGAAGGAAATTTTGCTTCGTCTTATAATGAAAAAAAAAGGGAAAAAAAAACTGCACATACCAGTTTTCTTTTTTAATTAGTTTAGAAAATATTATAATGAGATAAGACCACGTGACTTTATTGCTTTTGCTGCTGCCCGCTTCCCGCAAAAAAAAAGGAAATAAGAAAATATAAAAATCAAAAAATAATAATAAAAGAAAAAGAAGAAAAGAAGAGAATAAATAAGGATGATCAAAATAATACATGTAAAAAGAATATCTACACACACACACACACACACACACACACACGCACACACACACACACACACACAAAAAAAAAAACAATTTAACCCAAACCAAAAAAAAAAAACACAAACACAAATACAAAAAAAACACTCAAAAACACACACCCACTCAAAACCGGAAAAAACACACACACACACACACACACACACACACACACACACACACACACACACACATACACACACAGACAATTAATCCCACATTTTCCCCTGCTGTGCTTTACCCGTTCATAACCACCTTTGATTAAATACCGGAATACCACAGCCACTCAAGTCAGACTCATTTCTCCCGGCAGACCCACACATGACAGGATCCAACCCCACTACCGTCCACCACACAAACACGCTTAGGAGACCATTACACCGCTAACCCTTCATTTAGCTGCATTAACCACATTCTTGAACCACTGATGAAGTTGCTGGGGTGAGGGAAGGACGTGAGGGGGGTGAAGGGGTGAAGGGAGGGGTGAAGGGGAGAGGAGGTGAGTATATAGAGGAAAAATGGGTAAAGGGAAGTAGGATTGGGTATAGAGATGGTTAAGGGGTGAGGTTAGGGGAAGGAGGAGGGTAGAGAGGGGTAAGGGGTGAGGTTAGGGAAAAGGGGAGAATGCAAGGGGTTAGGGGGTGAGGTTGGGGGAATAAGAAGGGGACAGAGGGTTAGAGGGACGAGGGAGGGTAAAGAGGGGTTAGAGGGAAGGGGGAGGAGGAGGGGTAGGGGTGAGGGAGGGGTAGAGGGAAGGGGAGGAGGAGGAAGGGGAGGTGTAGGGTATTCTCACGCCAATTATCTTTAGAGTGAGTGAAAACATTTTGTCAGGTAACCTACTAATTGGTTATAAAGGAATGTATCCAAATATTTATTCATTTATTTATCTATACTTTCTCAGATTCTCGTTTTTTTTTAATTTATTTTATTTAGTGATGTATATATATTGATCTTATTTTTTTTCATAGTCTAATTATACATTTTTATTTTTATTTTTCTATAGTAAAGTATATATTTTTTTCTTCTTTTGTTTAATGCATCGTCTTTACAATACAAACACAGTGTAGCCAAACCAAAAAAAAACCTTAACATCCATATAACTACCATCATTGTTGCCATTTTGAGGGAAGGAGAGGAGGAAGGAAAGGAGAGGAAGGAAGGAAGGAAGGAGGGGCGTCACGGCTATCAGGAGTCCTTCGTCAGGCTAAGGACCCCAATTTATCCTGGTCCGTGGTATGAGAAGTCCTTTAAGTGGAACGGAGGGAAGGATGGAAGGATGGAGGGTAGGACGGGCGCCTCCTTACCTTCCTGCACTTCACCTACGAATTGTATCACCGATGTCCTTTGTTGGGTAGAGTGTGTGTGTGTGTGTGTGTGTGTGTGTGTGTGTGTGTGTGTGTGTGTGTGTGTGTGTGTGTGTGTGTGTGTGACCGGCGGGAGAGAGTTGTTACTGTCACTCTCTCTCTCTCGTTCTCAAATGTGTGTGTGTGTGTGTGTGTGTGTGTGTGTGTGTGTGTGTGTGTGTGTGTGTGTGTCTGGTATTTGCGTGTACAGGGTTTCGAACGAGGGTGCTCACGATCGCTCGCTCTACCTACAATAGATTGACGAACACACCGCCTGATGGTATTTCAAAAAGAGCGCGGGGCATGTGTGTGTGTGTGTGTGTGTGTGTGTGTGTGTGTGTGTGTGTGTGTGTGTGTGTGTGTGTGTGTGTGTGTGTGTAGCAGCGGTCTGACGGTCGGTCTGATTTATCATCGGTCTCGCTATTCACCGCTTGAAGAGGTGGACACAAGATTGAAAAGGAACAACAGGAAGAAAACGGGACCCAACCCTCGCCTTGCCCCACGCCGCTAAACCAACCATTCGGGCAGAGGGTACGTGAGGTGATTTCTCTTTCTTTTCCAGGGGTGAGGGGTGTGGCAACAGGGTACAGAACCTATAAAATACAGAATACAAAGCCACTCCTGTTCACTGACCGAGGACGTGTACTAGAATCCCCTTATGAATGGTGTTACATTTCCCCTTAACCATATTTCACACTGAATTTTTGTACCTATTTATAAACGTGATGAGGGTTGACTTCTTACACTGCTATCCTATTCTCTCTCTCTCATTCTCTCTCTCTCTCTCTCTCTCTCTCTCTCTCTCTCTCTCTCTCTCTCTCTCTCTCTCTCTCTCTCTCTCTCTCTCTCTCTCTCTCTCTCTCTCTCTCTCTCTCTCTCTCTCTCTCTCTCTCTTTTACCTGCACTCAATCCAAAGGGGAAGGGGAAGGGGAGGCTTTGTCACTGAAAGGATTATACGCCTAATGTACGATTTCTCTCTCTCTCTCTCTCTCTCTCTCTCTCTCTCTCTCTCTCTCTCTCTCTCTCTCTCTCTCTCTCTCTCTCTCTCTCTCTCTCTCTCTCTCTCTCTCTCTCTCTCTCTCTCTCTCTCTCTCATTTATATCTATTTCGTGAGACGTATTTAAGTATGATGTGTGTGTGTGTGTGTGTGTGTGTGTGTGTGTGTGTGTGTGTGTGAATAATAATTACCTGTTAGTGGTCACGTGTTAATGAATCTATAACTACCTCTCTCTCTCTCTCTCTCTCTTTACTCCCCTCCCACACACACACACACACACACACACACACACACACACACACACACACACACACATCACCCTTTCATCCTCTATGGTCATGTGTTACCAGAAGGGAAGATATTTTCGCTCTGTAAAAGGTTGACAGTCATTTTTCTTGTATTGTGTATTTGGCTTCAACCCCCGAACATTTTACACACACATACACACACACACACACACACACACACACACACACACACACACACACACACACACACACACACACACACACACACATGTAGGTCTAGTAAACACACACACACACACACACACACACACACACACACACATATGGGGTCTTCAATATTCATACTATTCAATCCAATATGATCGTAAAATAAGGGAGAAATAATAATAATAATAATACGAGAAAGAAGGAAAATCATGAGGAAAATATATACACCGTGGTTTTTTATATTTTTATTTATTTATTTTTTAATCATATATCATTACTAAAGAAATTGAGGGAAATTTTACAAAACTTTGTATGATACCTTATAATTAACGAGAGAGAGAGAGAAAAAAAAGAAAAAGTGAGATAGATAGATAGAGAGAAAGGAATAGAGAGAGAGAGAAAATAAAACGTGAGTTAGTGAGGTTAGTTTTTTTTTACGTAGAGTCAAAATATCAGAGTAAATTAATTGCATACCTGTTGCAAATGTGTGTGTGTGTGTGTGTGTGTATACGTGTGTGTCTGTATATATGTGTACGTGTGGGTGTACGTCTTCCGTTACACCTGGATGGAAACACCTGGCCTTACCTGGGAGTGTAGCGGCCCCTTCCTCCCCCCCCCCCACGCCCACACCTTCCTCACCTCTCTGCCTTAGTGTATTAATGAGAAATCCTATAACCTAATGCTTGTTCCCTTCTCCTTTGTCCCCGGCTCATCCTTCCCCCAAACAGCCAGATTAACCTCAGTGCTCATTGTTTACATATTGGAATAACACGCTAAAAGTTCAAGGACTCTCCCCACCCACCCCATCCCTCCCCAAGACTCCCCGTGTTTCCTCGTCTCTCCGTATCCTAATCTTGCTTCACTATTATCACCTGCACTACTATTACTATTACTATTTCTACTATTACTATTGTTACTATATGCATCCTTCCTCCTTCTTTTTCTTCCTTCATTCATTTCCTGTTTTCTGATTTTATTTCTCTCTCTTGTTCTTCTTCTTTATTAATGTTATCTTTCTCCTCATCTGTTTTTTTTTATATATTTATTTATTTATTTATTTTTCTGTATTCCCTTTCTTTCTTAGTTTTTTTTTCTTTCTTTCCTCTTCTATTTGATTTATTTTCTCTGTTTCTCTTTTGTATCGTTCATTTATTTCACTTTCTTATCATCACTTTTTATTTTTATTTTATCTCTTTCCTCCTCTTTTATTTTCTTATTCTCCTTCCATTGACGCCTTTTCCTCACCCTTCCCTTGTCCTCTTATCCTCCCTTTTACCTTATATTTTCCCCTTTACATCTTCATCTTTATCTTCCTCGTCATCCATCCATCCATCCTTCCTTTCTTCCTTCCTACCCTATCATCCCCCTTTCTTTCTTTCAGTTTTTTTGTCCTCTCTTATCCGACACGCTTCCTCCTCCTCCTCCTCCTCCTCCCTCCTCCTCCTCCTCCCCCTCCCCCCAAAGCCGTCCATCAAAATGCATAAACACCACTAAACAATTGTCATTCTCCCCTCTCCCCAATCCTCCCCACCTCTCCCCTACCTACCCCAACCTCTCTCCGTCACTCTATCCTCGCGAGACTGAAGGGTGGTGGTGGTGGTGGGGGTTGTTGGGGGGGAGGGGGAGGGGGAATGGGTGGTAAGCTGTCACTGTTGTGGTGGAGAACAGCGCCACTTCCTGCCAGCGGTGAGACTTGGAAGCGATAACAAAACCAGACTCGTGTAGGCGTTAATAGGGAAAGGGGAGGGAAGGGGGGGAGGGGGAAGGGGGAAGGGAGGAAGGGGGAAGGGAGGAAGGGAGAAGGGAGGAAGGGAGAAGGGTATTTAGGCTCATTAACGACTTGATCTTGTCCTCCTCCTCCTCCTCCTCCTCCTCCTATGTGGTTTAGTAGTGGAGGTGAGTGTGAGTAAGTGAGGTAATAAATGAATGAATGAATGAATTAGTGAATGCGTGAGTGAGTTAATTTATGAGTGAATGCATGAGTTAGTTTGTGAATGAATGAATGAATGATTGAGTGAGTGAATGGAATGATTGTAGTGGTAATGTAAAAGTAATGAGGGTGAGAGATGAGAGATAAAGGAGGAAAGATGGAGGAAGAAGACAGAATGATAGTAAAGTAAGAGGTAGGAGGAGGAGGAGGGGGAAAAAAATTGTGTAAAAGAAAACAAATATTAATAATGATAATATTTTCAGTAATTTTTCCTCTTCATCTTCTAGTCATTATCATTATATTTATCATTATTATTATTATTATTATTATCATCATCATCATTATCATCATCATCATCATTATCATCTCTTACCGTACTTTCTAATATCAACACACACACAATTACGAGTGAATTTCAAAACCTGAACACCAATCTTACCAACATACAAAAAATAAATAAATAAATAAATAAATAAATAAATAAATAAATATCAAACACAATCTTTTCACTGAGGAATTAAACGTAAATATAAACCAATAAAAAAAATAAATAAATAACGTAATAGACAAATAATTATACCTTCCTTAACCCACCCTACGCCCACCAACCCACCCACCCACCCA
>JAPQNM010000011.1:2684613-2697113 GCA_029783475.1 Metacarcinus magister | reverse complement strand
AGGAGAATAAAGGAGAATAAAGGAGGATAATAAGAATAACAATAAATAAATGTGAGGATAAAGGAGAGAGAGAGAGGATAATTTACACGAATAATAATAATAATAAAAAAAATAAAAAAGGATAAATGATAATAATAAATAAATAATATAACAAAAAAAACGGGAATGAATAAATAAAAAAAAAAAAAAAAAGAGAAGAGAAAGGAAGAGAGAGAGGAAGATAGACACAATGGAATATATGAAAAGAATGAAAGGAAGAAAGAAAGAAAGAAAGAAAGAAAGAAAGAGAGGATGAAGTAACTGAGCAATGATAAAAGGAAGAAGAAGAGAGGAAGCAGAAGTGATAAATAGAAAAGGTAAGAATCGAATGAGGAGGAGGAGGAGGAGGAGGAGGAGGAGGAGGAGGAGTGAAAAGAAAGAGAAAACTGAAGAGGAGGAGAAGGAAGGAATCAGAAGAAATAAAAGCGGAGGAGGAGATAGAAGAGAAGATAAAAAAAAAACGGAATTATCAAAAGTTAGAGAAGAAGAAGAAGAAGGAGGAGGAGGAGGAGGAGGAGGAGGAGAAAGGGGAGATAAATAGGAAGAGAAAGTAAAAAATGAATAAGGAAGTAGAGGAAAACGAAATAGGGGAAGAAAAGAAAACCAGGGAGAGAAGAAGGAGGAGGAGGAGGAACAGGAGGAGGAAGAGGAGGAGGAGGAAGAGGAGGAGGAGGAAGAGGAGGAGGAGGAGGAGGAGGGAGCAGTAAATACCTTGAGTTTATATCATCAGATAACAGCGTTGGCAGCGAGCCTATCACACCTAAACTCGCCTCCTGGAAGCTGACGGAGACGCTCTCCTCCTCCTCCTCCTCCTCCTCCTCCTCCTCCTCCTCCTCCTCCTCCTCTTCTTCTCCTCTTCCTCCACCACCAACCCTTGCTCCTCTTCTTCCACCTACTCCTTGTCTTCTTCCATATCTTCTTCTTCTTCTTCTATTTCTCTCCTTACGCCTTGCCTCTCTCTCTCTCTCTCCTCCCGTCACCCATATTCTCTCCTCTTTCTTCTCCCCCTTTTTCCACTATCTATGCCTCTTCCCCATTCATACGCACCCTCTCCTACGGTCCCCTACACTCTCTCTCTCTCTCTCTCTCTCTCTCTCTCTCTCTCTCTCTCTCTCTCTCTCTCTCTCTCTCTCTCTCTCTCTCTCTCTCTCTCTCTCTCTTACGCTTTATGCTGTAGTTAAATTCACACTTACACCCCTACCTCCCCTGACACACCTTTCTTAATTGTATACAGGTAGCCACGTGAGATGCTGCTGCTGCTGCTGATGATGATGATGATGATGATGATGATGATGGTGATGATGATGATGATGATGATGATGATGGTGCTAAAGGTAAGTGTGCTGCTCATTGGCTGTTTTGTTCGTTATAGATGAATTAATGTGATGATAGGTGACAGTCAGTATGTATAAGGTTTTGAATATCTTGGTTTTAGGGTGACTCAGGGTGGTGTAGGTCTGTGTAGGGTGTGTGGTGGTGTGTGGTGTGTGGTGTGGTGGTGG
This sequence comes from Metacarcinus magister, assembly GCA_029783475.1. Taxonomy (NCBI): domain Eukaryota; kingdom Metazoa; phylum Arthropoda; class Malacostraca; order Decapoda; family Cancridae; genus Metacarcinus; species Metacarcinus magister. The sequence continues at coordinate 2,695,572 of JAPQNM010000011.1, read as the reverse complement.
TGTGGTGGGTGGTGTGGTGTGTGGTGATGGTGGTGTGGTGGTGTGACAGCCTACAGAGTGATGATAAGGGGTTACTGCTGTCTGGTCTACCATTAAGAACAGTTGTCGCCAGATGGCCTCGACACGGCTGTCTTTTTGATCCATGAAACGTGATGTCTTACTATGTATTATTATTATTATTATTATTATTATTATTATTATTATTATTATTATTACTAAAAGAAGGAAGTGTTGTCCTGCGCTGCTTCAAAATCGCATAATGTAAACAATGTATTCTAGGACAAACAAGGTAAAGCAGACAAATTATAAGTGGCTCTCTTCCTCCTCTTCTTCTTCCTTCTCCTCCTCCTCCTCCTCCTCCGCCGCCTAATGTGTGTGATAAGGTGTAGAGGCGTTTATTTACCCTCGCCCTTGACTCCACACAGTAAATTTACGGCGTATCATCCGTCCTCGCGCCTCCTTTGTACGCCACGTTAAGTAAATTTCAGAGTGCGTTGGCCCCTCAAACGGCGCTCCTCCCAGCTCATAGTGAGGAGGAGGTGGTCGCGCCCTCAGCAAATTAGGTGCTTAATGATGGATGTCCGGGAGTGGATGATCATACAAGCCAAGGCGTCCGTCCAGCATGGTTTAATTCGTGTTTCTTCACATTCCATTGGGTTTGTGAGAGGTGGTTTAGTGTCAACAAGAGCCAAGGAAGGGAGGATAATGGGCCCGCGGACTTGAGGGACCTTTTAAGTGTTCGTGGTTTCAGTGGCGACCCATAGAAGGTCCTCAGCCGCGCGGAATGACAGCTGGGAAACATTCAAATTCCGTGACGTGGACCGAGACACAAATAAGCTGCCGCCAAACACAAAAATCTGGGAGAAGGCCGTCGCGGGGTGATGCCACACGCTTCCAGATTTTCCCCTCGTCCAGTGCGCGCCATTGCTGCTCTGTGACGTCACGAGGCGCTGAAGTGAAGCGTGATTTTATTGGTACATTACTCCCAGTGAAGCGTTGTAATTGGCTGGCGGCGGCTCGAGGGGCGACACGCGGGGCTGTCTCCAGAGTTGCCGCCGCTCCCCCGCCACTCAAGTCTAACACCGTGCTTATAGCCACATACATCACATAATTACTTACAAACTTTGAATTTGCATCACGCATTCACTACTCCACACTTGGGTCGGGTCAGCAGCGGCGTTCATTGATAAAGGGAGAGTGAGGGAAGGAGACGAGCGGAGGCAACACGGGGAGGACGAGTTTGCCGTCGATATATGGGGTGAGGATGGTAAATACTGGTCCAGGAAGGCTCATTTAGTTGTGTGGACGGAGCCTACGGTTTAGCGTCGTTCCCGGGGGATGAGACAGTCAGTGGGTGGCGGTGAGCGTTGAGTGGTCGGCCCGTCACGTGGTTGTAAAGCGCAGCGCTACTATCTCCACACTCCTCCCGCCCGCCAGCCGATCGCGTTCTGGAGGGAAAATCGCGCTTGAGAAAAGTAACTCCCCAACGAAAAAGTATTACCGTATACACACGAAAATATTCCACTCCCCGCGTGGTTATTATTACATTGAAAAGGGGAGATAATACTAACCTAACAGTGTGTTGTATAGCGTAGAGGCGGGTAAAATAGAGATTATTAGACGCCTAGACGCTGCCGCCTTTCAAAGTGGATTCATCGAGGACGCAAGGCAGAGGGAGGAGAGGCACCACGACCTGAGACCCGCCGCCGCCGCCTTCCCCGCCGCCCCCGCCCACGCCCTTACAGCTTCACCGTTACCACTGTCACCATTCGGGTAAGTTACGCACCACTCACCGTCACCGTCACAACCTTTGGCCAAGAGTTTTACGCAAGTTATTTTATTTCTTACTTTTTTTATTTGTGTTGTTATTGTTTGTTTTCCTGTATTGCTGTTGTGTTCTATCGCTGTCACTCGCACGTGTCTGTCTGTCTGTCTGTCTATCTGTCTGTCTGTCTATCTGTCTGTCTGTCTATCTGTCTGTCTGTCTGTCTATCTATCTGTCTGTCTGTCTATCTATCTGTCTGTCTGTCTGTCTGTTTTTCATTGACGCTGGTGCAAAATTATATTATTATTAATTTTTATTTTTATTTATTTATCAAGTGCTTGCTGTGTCACCCCCACCACGCACACGCACACACGCACACGCACATGCACACCCGTACAAAGCTTCAGCATACGTACATAACCACGTACACAGCTGTTAATACAAATCACTTATACATGTATAAATGACTTAAATATTCCATGTATAAGTATGTTGGGAAATTATGTATGTATGAACGTATTTGTGTATGTGCGTCCTTGTGTGCGTCGCTAATTTACGTTTAATAATTAACTCTTGTGTACATTTCAACTTACATGTGTACTTATGTGTACGTCAATATTTTTCTTAAATTAGTGTACGTATTTTACAGTCATGTACTGTACGTAAACTTTACTTACATATCTTTCTTACATGTATGTGTACGTGTCATGTATGCTTCGTGTACACACTCACCGCTGTTTCATGTGTACGTTAAATGGTGTAATACTGACCGCTCTGTTTCACGTACACGATTAATTTTACGTACATAGGCACGGCTTAGTGTTACGTACAGACACCGCGTAATTGAATTCATACGTACACACACACACACACACACACACACACACACACACACACACACACACACACACACACACACACACACACACACACACACACACGCACGCACACGTAAACACACACAAACAATTTTCCACTGTCCGTACATAATTTAAACTCCCATGTACACTTTCCGCTTAGTTATACGCACACGGCAAGTTTTCGCGTACATGCATACAGTATTTTGAGAATCAGAATTAGTTTGCGTATTGTTTGTAAATACGACAAACAAACAGTGATTGCAAGGACGATGATGTAACGCTTTGATACTCATTAATAAAAATATACGTGCGTCTCTACCTCTCTCTCTCTCTCTCTCTCTCTCTCTCTCTCTCTCTCTCTCTCTCTCTCTCTCTCTGGAATGGAAGTGTATATAAAAATCGCGTTTCTTTCTTCGATATATTTAATTTCTCATTATTTTCTTCATTTTACATTTTCAGCATGATTGAAATGTATGGAATCGTATATAAAAGTATTCTCGCATGTGTATTTATGATTGTAGTAATAGTAGTAGTAGTAGTAATAGTAGTAGTAGTAGTAGTATAGTATTTTATTTCCTCACCATACTCTTACCAATCGTAATATTACAGAAACGACTTGATTAATACCATATCGAGCGAGAATAATAATAGGAAAAGAAAAAACATATAACCCCAGCTATTTCGTTTAACTCATTCTATTAAATTATATTGCTACTACAACACCATCTAGTACAGCGTAGTATTTCCCTTCCTTCCATACCCATCTTCACATCCGCTGCTGTTACCTGGAGTTCAAAATTACTATATAACCCGCTTGATGAAGATAGGAAAGAGGGCGAGGGAAAAAAAAATAGAGAGAATAATGTATTTTTGAATCCATATTTCTACACTTTCATTGCGGTTAAATATTACGACTTTTTTTTCATAATTACATTCATTACTGCTATGGGAAAATGAGACCAATGCTATTTTTCCGTTGTAATAAAAAAAATAAAATAGAGAGGAAGAAACTTATAAATATCTATAAAAAAAAAACATTATGTAGCTAATTCGCGTGTACTTAGAATTCGAATGTGTGTTAAGTGGTCTATATACTCATGAGAGAGAGAGAGAGAGAGAGAGAGAGAGAGAGAGAGAGAGAGAGAGAGAGAGAGAGAGAGAGAGAGAGAGAGAGAGAGAGAGAGGTGTATGGTGCAGGTGTATTACTATCTCATCCTCTCTCCGCTACTACCTCTAATTACAGGTGTGTGAGGGACAATTACAGGTGTGGTGATATTGGATTCGATGCGGGGAAGACTTTCTATAAACGTTTGAATACCGCGATTTAATCCTCTTCACTTATAGAAAAGAAAGAAGGATAGTGAAGGAAATTGAAATGATAAACGTAGATGTAATATAAATGAATGAATAAGATAATAAATGAAATAAATGCTAATAGGGGAGAGATATTGTACACTGATCGGTTTATAAGTGACTGAATAGGTAATTGGCTTCAAATTCACACGTGTTTGTAGAAGTCTGTTTTAATATTGATTTATTTAACGCTTATATACGTGTTCCCACATTTTATATTGAGGTACACAAGTTATTTTCAAGTAATGGATTATTTAGATTATTTAGTGTTTCAAATAGTGGTCTTGTCATGTGTGTATAATTTAGAATACAGCGAGGGTGGAGGGATTCAGAATTACAGAAAGTATACGTAATAGCGAAAGAAATTTATGTATGATCGATGTATAATAATGTAACGAATTAAGAAAAAAAAAAGGATTAGTATTCAATGATGATAATAATAATAATAATTCTCCATCCGATCAAAATTTCGTGTCGTTGAAATCATACCAAAACGGATTATTTTATTGTATTTTATTGTAAATGAGAACAAAATAAATTCAAAATCATCAATACGGTTTCAAAATATTATTCATTATTATTATTATTATTATTATTATTATTATTATTATTATTATTATAGAAAGTAACATTATGACTTGAAGTGTAGTTATGTTATATATGTCAGTATTACACACACACACGCATACACGCACACTCACACACACACACGCGCACTTCTGTCATGAGGTTCCCTGCTGTTTCCTCCCGCGGGCCGCCTTTCCCTCCCCTTCCCGCCCTTCGTCATCAGTACAAAGACGCCCCTTGAACGCAACTCCTCACACTCAAAGACGCGATCGGCTCTCACCCCGACACAATATGAACCGATGGGACAAAGCACTTCACCCCCGACAGCAGCACTTCACCCCCGACACCCCGACACACACCCCGACACACACATATACCCCGACATACCGCGACACACACACAAATGGAGATAGAAACACTCACCCAACACACACACACCACACACACACACACACACACCACACACACACACACACACACACACACACACACACACATTATGTCTGCCCTCGTCCCAGTGATTCCCTCTCTCGCGCGCCCCTGAAATATAGTATCACTTTTAATGTATGGTGCAAGGCAGGGCGGGGTGGGGCGGGGTGGGGCTGGGTGGACGGTTTATGGTGCAACTTCCTGTGTGATATGGTGTCCCTGGCACTACATTGTCCCCTCGTCAACATACACACAAACACACACGCACACGCACACGGACGGATATACAGTCATACAGATAGACGGAAAGGCGTATGTGTTTCAGTTCAATTTATACTGCAGGATTTTTTTTGAGCTACAATTGTTATTATTATTATTATTATTGTTATTATTATGATCGTCTAATCCATAAGTTTATCATGGAGAAAGGCTACATACATCTCACCGCTCATACACACACACACACATATATACATACATACATACACACATACGGTACAATAACACATACATATACAAAGCAAGACACTATTTATATCTTCCCGTATTTATCACCTTTTAAACTGTCTTGAAAATAGAACAGAAACACATATTTCGAACATTAAATAAAATCACTTAATAAGATAAAAACACGTATTGTCCAAACATTATAAAAAAAATTCTAACCTATAAGATTTTCGAGAGATACAAACGCTTAGTCAAAATTTTCGTAACTTATAAATATGGAATTAAATAGTTAGATAAATGTATAATACAGTGCGGTAGTGTATGTGGTTAAACAGTTAATAATGAACAGTTAATTATGTGGTAGAATATTTTGTTGAATAATACAATCTTTGAAAATAGAATAATAATAAAATAATTCACCAAACACACAATTTTCACTTTTATTTTGATACAAGTGGAAAACAAAAATCACGAACAACAGCAATAATATTAATAAGGAGTCACCGGTACATGAGGCAGATATAATGTTTTTTTTTTATAATTATTTTAGGTTATTTTACGGTGCGTTATTGCGTTGACATTAAGGCGAGCGTCATTTGTTTTCAATGTAACTGGCGTAGACTTTGATTCCTCTATTGTTATCATTACTTTTATTATTATTATTATTATCTTTTTGTTATCCTTATTAATAGGTTATGGCAAACATTTAATATCTTCAAACTTACGAACCTATTTAGCGACTGCATTGCCTGCCATCTGTTCGCTGTTTTCTCAAATATAAATGTAATGCACTTTCATCTTGTGGTTAAATATTAAACAATAATTTTTTCTTGATATTCACTGCCATCTGACGGTGAAATATTACATTAAAAAACTATTGCTTTCGACGAAGACTCGGTTTCAATTTTCGTTTTGTTAATTCCTCTTGTTATTATTATGAAGGTCGGTTATATTACGCTGTTTCATCGGTGTATTATTATTATTATTATTATTATTATTATTATTATTATTATTATTATTATTATTATTATTATACTAGTATTAATAGTAGGTGTTAGGTTAGATTAGGTTCAGGTTAGGTTAGGTTAGGTTGTGGGTGTATACTAACAATTCTATGTAACACTTTGTAACACACTTCAAAGGGTTTTAAAAGTACTGATATCAACACCACTTCATGACTTATTATATACAGTGACAACGTAGCTACTGTACCTAACCTAACCTTACCTAACCTAACCTAACCTAACCTAACCTAACCTAACCAAACTTACTGTACCTAACCTAACCTAACCTATACCTAACCTAACCTAACCTAACCTAACCTAACCTAACCTAACCTAACCTAACCTAACCTAACCTAACCAAACTTACTGTACCTAACCTAACCTATACCTAACCTAACCTATACCTACACCTGCAAACCCCTTCGAGTAGCCATAATTAAGAGAATGAACACCTCGTCTCACCTTGGGGAACACCTGAACTCTGGAGGTGACGAGGAAAAAATGATGCAACTTAATACCTTTGACCTTTCTAATTGTATTCTCCACCTGCTTCATTTTTCTTCTCTCTTTTATTTTTGATTTATTTTTTTCGTCTCTCGCGACTCTACTTAACTCTCTCTCTCTCGACTCGACTTAACTCTCTCTCTCGACTCGACTTAACTCTCTCTCTCTCTCTCTCTCTCTCTCTCTCTCTCTCTCTCTCTCTCTCTCTCTCTCTCTCTCTCTCTCTCTCTCTCTCTCTCTCTCTCTCTCTCTCTCTCTCTCTCTCTCTCTCTCTCTCTCTCTCTAATACTTCATTGTCGCCTAAAACTAAATCTTACAACCTCGCAACACTTGAATATGTATTGAGATTATTCCTGAAACTTCTTCTTCCTTCACGATCTAAAAACGAGGAATAACTAGCGATATTAACCTTTCTATTTAATGTTTTGTATCTATTGATGTTTCCTTCGGTGTTGTATGTGTTATTACTGGCTTTATGTGTGTGTGTGTGTGTGTGTGTGTGTGTGTGTGTGTGTGTGTGTGTGTGTGTGTGTGTGTGTGTGTGTGTGTGTGTTTGAGTCATCATTGTTATTTAATTCTCTGGTAACTGATAACTCTAAATTGCATGTTAATTGGTTATTATTACATCTATTTATTATATTATTATTATTATTTTATTTATTACTGGTTGAAATTTATTTTTTTTATTTATATATATTAATTTTTTTTCATATGTTTTGATTTTGCCAAGAGATGAGTGACATTATTATTATTATTATTATTATTATTATTATATTATTTATGCATACGTAATTATTTTTGTTAGTCTTCCATAAAAATAATGAATTAATAAATATATATAAGGAAAAAAAAAACAGGTTAAGGGAGGAACGTTAATGGGTAAAAAAAAGAAAAAGAAAAAGAGAGGGAAACACGAGATAATAAACATTTAATTCAACTTTTACAACGTGAAAATAATAAGGAAAATGACATAAAAATCCAGTTGTAGAATTCTAGTTAAAACACAAAGAATGAATGCCATGTATACGTGACCATTACACACACACGTACACACACAGACACGTACACATAATGGCCGCTGAACGTAATATTAATGAAACGCAAAGTAAGGGACGAGAACGGCAGACACACCATGCAGACATCTCACTAATTATAATCATCACTGTACTAAAAAAAAAACACTAATGAAAGGGAATGTCTGGAGGCGCGTCAGTGTGGGTCAGGAAGTGGACGTGCCGGGGTCGCTCACCTGGAAATCATGGAAGTAGTAAGGACAGGTAAAGATGGAACACTACTACTACTATTACTACTACTACTACTACTACTACTACTACTACTACTACTACTACTACTACTACTACTACTACTACTACTACTTACACTTGTTCTATAGCATTAAGACAAATTATAATCGTATATTCCTAACCATTTTTTTACGGGATCACCAAACCATGTATAAGATAAATATAATATACACGCTATCTAACAGTTAAGAGAAAGACCGTTGTGGATTTTGTGGGTTTATATATCTAACTAATTTACAAAGTTTACCTGTGTTCTAGAAAGTGTATGACGTACGTACCTGAAGTGGCATTTTCCCATTATTAAACACGTGAAATATTAACTGTAGGGATGTTATTCGTACCCTGGCGTGCTAACTTAATGAAATGTAAATAAATATTGGTACAGGTGTGTGTGTACGTGTGTGTGTGTTGGGGGAGGGTGAGGGGGGAGGTAAGATGATACAGGTATATACTATCAACAAAGAGTACAGTGGTGGTGGTAATGGTGGTGGTGGTGGTGGTGGTGGTCGTTAACGTCTTGTTACTTACACTCAGCTGGTTCTCCCCTTGATGCAACACAGCTTGTCGTAAATCTAACTCAACGTGTATTTAGCTATGTAGATTTCGAACGCTTTCAGAAGGCAAGTGTCGTTTGAAAAGTATGTGAATGTATTATAAAAACTAAGGTTGAAATTGTTGAAGTTTATATTCGATTGTATACTGAAGAAGAAGAATGACTTACGGTTTTATTTGATGGTATTTATGAGTATTTAACGTGTAGGTAAGGTGATATAAGTTAGTGTGATAGATAGTTAGATTAATTAAAACAGAAAAAGGGAGAAAAAATAAGAAAAAAACACAGTCAGTCTTGGAAATAAATAGTTTGTTGTAAAATGTTAATATGAGAGAAGAAGGAAATAAATTGATAGAAGTAATACATGCATAGAAGTAATTAAACCGGGAAATATATACATGATGATCGCAGATTTTGGAGTGATTACCGTGATGGGAAATTAATGCATTCGTCCAGGTGCAAAAGGGGAAAAAAAAATACAAAAATACACGTGTAAGAAATGAAGAAAAAGAGAAAAAAAAGACAAAGAAAGAAAAGAAAAAATTAATGTTGTTTTAGACCCATCTCAATTTATTTATTTATTCATTTATTTTTTGTTTTGTTTTGTTTATTTTGTTGTCCTTGAATATAAAACTACTTTCATATAATTAAGAAAATAGGTTAAAGGGTTAAAGAATAGGTCACGACTCTCTCTCTCTCTCTCTCTCTCTCTCTCTCTCTCTCTCTCTCTCTCTCTCTCTCTCTCTCTCTCTCTCTCTCTCTCTCTCTCAATCTATATCTATATTTTATCTATCTTTCTATTTTTCTATCTATCTCTGAGTCTATTTATCTATATCTACTTTCTAATTTGCGTGCTAATGATGATGTCGCGCACGTGTGTGTGTGTGTGTGTGTGTGTGTGTGTGTGTGTGTGTGTGTGGGTGTGTGTGTGTGAGTGGTGGAGGCGTGTGGGTGGTAGTGGCGTGGCTGCTGTGGAATGGTGGTGGAGGCGTGTGGTGGTGGTGGAGGAGGCGTGGGGTTAGTGGTGGTGGTGGTAGTGGAGGAGGCGTGGTGGTGGTGGTGGTGGTGGTGGTGGTGGTGTTAGAGGTCTGGAAACACAGTGTTGCTGGTACAGGTGTCATGAATATCTTGTCATATTCAACGACACTCACGGAAACTTGGCTAGCACGGAGGGAAGGCAGATTGTGTGTTTATATACCACACACACACACACACACACACACACACACACACACACACACACACACACACACACACACACACACATACATTTCTTTTCACTAGTCTGTATAAATGGCTCGATACTGAAAATAATAATAATAATAATAATAATAATAATAATAATAATAATAATAATAATAATAATATGAGGATCGAGTGGTGTGAAGTCTTTGTAACGCTCCTGTAGTCTATAGGAAGGAGTGAGTACGCCGTGCCGTGCCGCCCTTCAGGAGACTGTGTGCACGCCCCTCACCACGATGCAGCCTCAGATGAGAGTAAGGGCGGCGTACATGAACCACAAAGCACCAGCGTCGCCCCAGAAGCCGCCCGTCCCCGCCCATCCCCGCCCGTCCCCGCCAGATGAATAATTCAATCATTTATGAATCAGCGTGTTGCCACTCTCTCCCGCCCAACAGGAAGTCCCCGTCTCACACCCTTCCTCAGTTTGCAGGGAATTGCACTCCTTTGCAAGTCCACACACACACACACACACACACACACACACACACACACACACACACACACACACACACACACACACACACACACACACACACACACATACATTCAAGGGCAGCTGTGATGATGTGTTCTCTCCCTCTGTGTGTGTGTGTGTGTGTGTGTTTCCTCGCCTCCCTTCTTAGACCTGTTTTAGCGGCGTGGTACAAGGGCGGTGAGCTTGGCCAAGAGGGAGTGTGTGGTGGCCTGGTGTGGAATTAGGTCCCGCGTATCTGTGTGGATTATCCCGTAGGAGAAGGGATGAAAAGGCGCCGTGTTCATCTGTGTTTACATTCCCGTCTCTCCCCTGCCGCCTTACCTGACCTTACCTGTATCGCCTCACAAGTGTAACCTTTGTCCTGTTTCTCCGTCATGGGTTTCCTGGGCGTGGCTTGGGTAGAGTGTGGGTAGAGTGTGGGTAGAGTATGGGTAGAGTGTTAAGTAGATGTAGTTA
>JAPQNM010000011.1:2669613-2674613 GCA_029783475.1 Metacarcinus magister | reverse complement strand
CTACCTTTCCATACCTGACCTTAATTAAGAAACATATTTTTAACCTCATTTTACACCTACCTATACCTTACAATCAGCTATATAAAGTTTCCTAACTCTTACCTCTCCTCCTCCTCCTTCCTCCTCTCGCTCCTCCTTCTCTGCACCCTTCCCAGCCTCCCTCCTCCCCCATGCTTCATCCCCATCATCTTCGCATCGTCAGCATTTTCCTCACATTGTCCCCGCATCGTCGTATTGAAAGAGTTAAGTTGACTGAAACTCTTGCGTGAGTCATGTTGGAGTTTACTGATCTCACCTCTTGATACTAGCGCCCCCTGCCTGGCACTAGCTCCGCCTCTTCCTCTCCTTACTACCTCGCACCAACCCAATAATTCTCTCTCTCTCTCTCACTCTCTCTCGCTCTACTCCGCGCGGGTTCTATCTTTCGTATTAACTCCCTTCCTTCGTTATAATCCGTTTGTGTCTTTCAACGTAATAAAAAAACATAGGAGTGACTGGAATGTGTATGTGTTTTATCGTCACATCTCTGGTTTGTGTGTGTGTGTGTGTGGCTGTGTGTGTTAGAGCGAGTGAGAGAGAGAAAGAAAGAAAGAGAGAGAGACCGATGTTTTCTCTTTTTCGCTCTTCGGGTTGAGGAGGTCCCAGAGCGGAGGCGGCGGCGGCGGTTGGAGGGAAGCGCGCTGATTGGCCAGTCGTGTTTAGCCAGGTGAATCAAGGCCTGTGATTGGTGGAAGCAGGAGATAATAATGATATGAGGTGCCGTGGCTATATACAGACTGCAGGAGACTGGCCATTGCATCCTCCTCCTCCTCCTCCTCCTCCTCCTCCTCCTCCTCCTCCTCCTCCTCCTCTTGGTTTGCCGCAAGTTTATTACATCTACTGCTTGATCTTACTGCGAGAGAGGAGGAGGAGGAGGAGGAGAAGGAGGAGGAGGAGGAGGAGGAGGAGGGTATCGATCTCCAAGGCGTCTGGAGGAGATGGTCGCCGCCCCCCCCCCTTAGTACGACCCTAACGACTACGACCCCCTTGGAACGACTAATGAGACCCAAGTGGTGATGACCTGAACGACTTGATGCTCGCTAATGGGATGAATTGATGACCCGGTTATTATTATTATTATTATTATTTATTATTATTATTTATTATTATTATTATTTATTATTATTTGCTATTATTATTATTATTATCTGCGTTGTTTCTTTTTCTTTCTCTCTCTCTTCTTACTTGTCTTTCTTCAGCTTCATCATCATCATCTTCTCTTCCTCCTCCTCCTCCTCCTCCTCCTCCTCCTCCTCCTCCTCCTCCTTGATTACAGGTAGTGGTCAAGGGCAGTCGTTGGCCCCTGGTGATCACTTTCAGAAATTAGGTGTTGGAGACCCTCGCCCTCTCACCTCAATTTCATCCCTTTCTTATTGCCTTCTTCCCCTTCCTGACTCTCTCTCTCTCTCTCTCTCTCTCTCTCTCTCTCTCTCTCTCTCTCTCTCTCTCTCTCTCTCTCTCTCTCTGCTTTTTGGTATGTTTTGTAGCATAGAAAGAGAGAAATTATGGTTAGGATTTATGTACTGTTCAATTTTCCTCCTCCTCCTCCTCCTCCTCCTCCTCCTCCTCCTCCTCCTCCTCCTCCTCTGCCTCCTCCTCCTCTTCCTGTATACAGTTTTTGGTAATTCATTAAGTCGTTATTGTATGTGTTGAAAAAAATAAATGTATGATAATAATAGTAATAATAATAATAATGATAATAATAATAATATAATAATAATAATAATAATAATAATATAGTAGGACATTCTTACCTTATATAAACCCATTTTTTATTCTTTATTTATTTATTTTTTTTTATCCGTTATTACTTTGTTCGTTAAAAAAAATAATGAAAGTTTAATATTCATGTAACAATAATCTCTGTTTTTTTTCTTCCTTTACCCTTTTCATACTTGGCCAAAAATTTGATCTTTAATACGTGAAAATTAATTAACTTTGGATTTGGGCCATGAAGGTGCTGGCCCACGTACACCTGTTAGTACCTTAAGGGTGGCAGTCCTGGTGGGAAGGTACTCTAAATCACCCTTATGTATAGGTGCCCAAAGAATTTATTTATTTATTTATCTAACTTATTTTTTTATTTAGTTTGTATTTATTAATTTTATTTGTATAATTTATTTAGTTTTTATTCAATTTTTGTTTCATTTATTTAGTATTTATTTATTTTTTCAATTTAGTTCGTCTATCTATATTTTTTTCTTCATATAATTAGTATTTTATTATTATTTATTTTAGTTTAGTTAGTATTAATTTTTTTTGTCTCCCAGTGCAAGATATTATTGTTATTCATTATGTATTTCACTAAGTCTACATCACTACGTTAATGTTTGTTTTGTAGAACGTATAACTTCCTTGTAGACTCATATCCTGTATAGATTCTGTATATAACACGTTTTGATTAAGTTCATAACATAGTAACACGTATATGTATTTTCATTTATTTTTTCTATCTATCTACAGTAGTGATCCCAAGACCTTGTTCATCCTGTGTTCAAACTGTATTCACTATAGGAAGAACAACGACTAACCAGACTTGTTTATAGTACACATTCTTGTTCTTCCTGGATAAAATAACTTAGCTGGGTACTAATTTTGTTCACAGTATAGACATAAGAACACACACACACACACACACACACACACACACACACACACACACACACACACACCACGATGCTATACGGAGACTATATCGATTTTTTTCTTCCCTTGTATCGGAAGTAATAAAATCGATTTCAAGTTACTTATGGATAAATGCACACACTAGGGCGTCGCATCTGACTCCTGCCACCCTCTTACCCCTCACCCTGCTGTCTGAGGGTGACGGGGGGGTGGGGGGAGGGTGAGGGTGAAGGGAGGTGAGGGGAAGTAAGGGGAGGGTGAAGGGTGAGGGGAGGTGAGGGGAGCGTTCTGGTGCCGTCTGACTCTGACTCCGCGGATGAAACTTAGTCTAGTGTTAATAGCGAGAGAGAGAGAGAGAGAGAGAGAGAGAGAGAGAGAGAGAGAGAGAGAGAGAGAGAGAGAGAGAGAGAGAGAGAGAGAGAGAGAGAGAGAGAATGGTACCTGTCAATTACGTCCAGTTGCTCTTACCTGTTGGATAATTAATTAGTATCATTAAATTCACACCTAATTAGTGCGTGTCAAGGGCAGTGTGCAGGTGTAATTGTCGAATCTATTGCTCTAATGATTCGGAACTTGAAGCCAAACTTAATTAATCATCAACTAAAGCAATGCAGACTTAATTACCCTAATGACCCTTAATGACTTGGTTGGGATTTCTGATATTCGTGGATGCAGTATTGTCATTATTATTTATTTTTTTATTAATTTTTTTTTTTTATTCAAGTCAAAATTTTAAAAAGTTGATCTGTTGTTTATTTTTGTTTTTATTTGTTTATTTGTATTTATTGTTTGTCTTATAGTGTTGGATTAGTTGTTTATTTTATTTATTTATTTATTTATTTATTTATTTATTTGTCTATGTGTTAATTTATCTATTTTACTAAGACATTATTATCATTATCATCATTATTATTATTGTACTATTTTCTTTTTCTTTTCTACTCAATTATTTTTCCTATATTCTTAAAATCTATCTTCTATTTCTTGACATTTATTTACCTTCAGTTATTTTCATAATTTCATCAGTTAATTTATATTTTTTGCGATGTATTATTTTTGGTTTCGATTCATTAGTAACTCGATCTTACGAAACAAATTTATTCAGCGTTCAACACACCGAATGAAGCATCTGTTACTCTCTCTCTCTCTCTCTCTCTCTCTCTCTCTCTCTCTCTCTCTCTCTCTCTCTCTCTCTCTCTCTCTCTCTCTCTCTCTCTCTCTCTCTCTCTCTCTCTCTCTCTCTCTCATTCCCCATCTTTCATGCCTTCTCCCCTCTCCTCGCCCTCCTCATTTACCCCCCTCTCTCTTTCTCTCTCTTTTTTTTCTCTCTCATCTACTTTTTATTTCTTATGTATTGTGTTTATTAGCGAGAGAGAGAGAGAGAGAGAGAGAGAGAGAGAGAGAGAGAGAGAGAGAGAGAGAGAGAGAGAGAGAGAGAGAGAGAGAGAGAGAGAGTTAATTCACCGCTAAGATTTGAAGAAAAAAAACAAAACAGAAAACCTTAACACACACACACACACACACACACACACACACACACACACACACACACACACACACACACACACACACCTCCTCGTTCATATTCTCAATCTCTTCTTTCTCATCGTCACCCTTCCAGTCTTCCTCTTCCTCCTCCTCCTCTTCCTCTTCCTCTTGAGTCACACGGCGGGAATGACGAAGAATGTCTGGATGAGATGAGAATATGAGATAAACTGACCTAATCGTCTGTAAATTGAGCGTTGGCGGCGGCGGAGGCTAAGGGAGAGAAGGAGGGAAGGGAGAGAAGGGAGGGAAGGGAGGGAGGGAAAGGAGGGAAGGGAGGGAAGGGAGGGAAAGGAGTGTCGTGCGTCTGGCAAAGCGGTGCATCTGGAATTCCAAGAAGAACGTCTTTCCAGCATAACTTTGTACAGTACTCTTTCCTTTTTCTTCTTCTTCTTCTTATCCTATCCTTCCTTTGCGCTTCTTTTTTATCACTTACTTACTTGTTTTTTATTCGTGATTATTGTTTTTATCTGTCCTTATCTTCATTTATCGCGTGTTTCTTCTTTCGCCTTCTTCTCCTTCTCTTCTTTTTATTACTTCTTCCTTTCATTTTCATCCATCCTTAGTTTCTTCATCATTCTTCTCATTTCGTGTTCTTCATATATCGCCTTCTGCTTCCCCTTTATCCCCACCCTCTTCCTCCTCCTCCTCTTCCTCCTCCTCCTGGTCCTTCTATTCCCCCCTTCCTTATCCTTATGCATGAGCTAGTGTTATCTTTTGTTATCTGAGTTAGCGCGGCTGTCGACAAGGGTCTTTGGGGAGGCAGAGAGAGGGGGAGACTGTGTAAGATC
>JAPQNM010000011.1:2657113-2659613 GCA_029783475.1 Metacarcinus magister | reverse complement strand
GAGAAAAGAAGGGAATGAAGGAGGAATGAAGGGAAGAAGAAAAGGAAGAAAGGAAGTTGGAAAGGAGGGACGAAGGGAGGGAAGGAGGAAGGGAAGAAGATAAGAAGGAAAAAAGAAAAGGAGGGAAGGAAGGTCTTGTGCCAAAGGAAATATAACTTCCTTTAAGATCCGTTCAAGGATGTATTATAGGGACGATAAGGAGGATGTGGAGGGAGGGAGGGAGGGAGGGAGGGAGGGAGGAGGCTTACTGTGGAGGGGTGGAGGGAACAGGTGTGGAGAGAGAGAAAGAGAGAGAGAGATGGGGGCAGAGGGAGAGGAGGAGGAGGAGATGGACGAAAGAATGAACAGGTGAAAGAGAGATAAAGAGGAAGAGACAGGTAGGAGGAGGAGGAGGAGGAGATAAAAATTTAGACTGCTTGAGAGAGAGAGAGAGAGAGAGAGAGAGAGAGAGAGAGAGAGAGAGAGAGAGAGAGAGAGAGAGAGAGAGAGAGAGAGAGAGAGAGAGAGAGAGAGATGGCTGTCTACACGTGGAGGGAGAGAAGGAAGGTAAGGAAGGAGAGAAGGGAGGGAGGTAAGGAGGAAAAAGGGCAGGTAGAAGGAGGAAAGGGGGGGGGAGGGTCAGGCTTGGAAGGAAGTGCTAAGAATTGGAAAAGTTGAGAGGCTCTTTTTTTTTCCTCTCTCTCTCTCTCTCTCTCTCTCTCTCTCTCTCTCTCTCTCTCTCTCTCTCTCTCTCTCTCTCTCTCTCTATGAAAAGGAGGAAGGAAGTGATGGATTTAAATGGATAAGGAGATAAAGGAAGAGAAGGAGAAAAACACCATTATACGAAAAGAAAGAATGCACAAAGTGAAAGAAAGAAAGAAAAGAAGAAGTGAAGAAATTATTTTAAGCCTCAATTAAAGAATGGAAGGTAAAACAATTGACGGGAGAGTAATACGTAGTACAGGTAGAAGGGGATAGACTCGTTAAATATATTGAGAAGCCGATTCAACAGCACGACGAACCTATGCTACCGCGCAACACATAAAGAACATAATAAGAACAAATGATTACGCAAAATTATCGAAAACAAAAAAAAAAAAAACCAAAGAAAAACTGAAGAGGAAAATATCCAAAAATAAAAAACACCCAAACAAACAAAAAAAAAAAAAACCTCTCCAATAAATAAAAAAACCACACAAAAAAAAAAACACTCAAAATGAGTGAAGAAGGCGAGTCACGAAACAATCACTAATCATAACTAGACTCACTCCTTCTTATTCTGCTCCTCAGCCGACTCTCCTCATCCGAATCCTGCGCCCATTATCTTTTCCTTATTCTTTGTAATTATATTAGCCTAATCATCCCTAAAATCTTCACGATTCACTCTTTCTTTTTTCTTTTCATTCTTCTTCTCATTCATTATTTTATTTTTTACCTATTTCTTTGATTTTCTTCCTTTATTTTTAGGATTCTCGGTTTACGATCTCGAGCAGTGATATACTAGTATGTTATTCGTAATAGTCGAATCAAGAGTGATGATTCTATTCTTCTTTTATTAGTTCTACCCCCTATGCTTCTTCTCCACCATTTATTTTCCCTTCGTTCTTCTTCATTCTTCAATACTGCTTTTGTTTTATGTGTGTGGGGTTTAGGAGGTTGGGTGCATTGCTTGGTGGCCTGAACCCATGCTAACCAACCCGATCTGACAGAACTCATTTAGAAGCAGTGGGCCGTGAACCTTCCCTCCCTGCTTGGTGATCAACGCTGTACACGGTCAGTTCTCAACCACGACGCGACGCTCTCCTCTCTCTCTCTCTCTCTCTCTCTCCTCTCTCTCTCTCTCTCTCTCTCTCTCTCTAGCTCTATTTTCTACCTCCTTTTCCAGTCTCCTTCTTCTCCTTCCTTGTAATTCCCTTCTCTTCTCTTCTCTTTACTGGGTTTTTTCTTATCCTCCTCCTCTACCTCCTTCTCTACCTCCTCCTCCTCCTCCTCCTCCTCCTCCTCCTCCTCCTCCTCCTCCTCCTCCTCCTCCTCCTCCTCCTCCTCCTTTACACATATAATTAACCTGTTTCACCTGTTGTTTGTTTGTTTGTTTGTGTTTAATTATTTTGATTCATTTATATTCTCAACTTTTATTGTTTTGTTATTTTTTGGTCATGTCCAAATTTTTTCCTTTTTTTTCCTGTCGAAAGGGAGTTTAATTTCGATTTAGAATAACAGGTTACCAAAGAGAAAAAAAAGGGAAGGGAAGGGAAGGGAAGGGAAGAGAAGGTGGAAAAAGGTGGCACTCCACATTCCACCCCTTGAAAGCCTGTGATTGGTTTAGCCTCAAGAGGGACCCGTGGAGAGGACCAATCACTGACCAGCTGACGGTCTGTGCTTACCGACAACCACCATCACCACCACCACCATCACTTCCTCCTCCTCCTCCTCCTCCTCCTCCTCCTCCTCCTCCTCCTTCATCACTTCAACTATCTCGCTCTCGTCCTTCTCCATCATTACTACCTCCACTTCTTCTTCT
>JAPQNM010000011.1:2632113-2654613 GCA_029783475.1 Metacarcinus magister | reverse complement strand
TACAGGATCCAGTCTAGTGTAGAATGTATCGAGACAGCTCCTTCCCTCCTTCACTCCCTCCTTCACTCCCTCCCTCCTTCTCTCCTTCACTCCAACCTTCCCTCCATCCCTCCCCTTTTCCAGCCCTCCTCTATCCAGTCCTTCATCTCCTCCTCCTATCCTTCTATCCTTCTCTTCCTCCTTGGACACGATGCCTGAAGAAGGGCGAAAGGAAGGGAAGAAGAGGTTGCTGTAGGATATTTAGGAGGAGGAGGAGGAGGAGGAGGAGGAGGAAGGAGGAGGAGGAAGGATTATATATAGTTAGGACGGGAAAAAAAAGGAAAAATAAAAATATAAAGACAAGTTATATGAAGAAAATATTTACATGAAGAAGAAAAAAATGTCTTATAAAAAAAAAAAAATGGAAAGAAAAAGAAGAAAAAAAACATCATCAACTTATACAGAGAAGACAAAAGAAGAAAAGGAGAAAGGAAGAAAAGAATGACTCTCTCTCTCTCTCTCTCTCTCTCTCTCTCTCTCTCTCTCTCTCTCTCTCTCTCTCTCTCTCTCTCTCTCTCTCTCTCTCTCTCTCTCTCGTCCTTGAGGTGGATTAAGAAAGGCTATAGAGGAGGCGGATGCTTGCTAATCCATCCTGTTAAATATACGGTTTACTCTCTCTCTCTCTCTCTCTCTCTCTCTCTCTCTCCTCTCTCTCTCTCTCTCTCTCTCTCTCTCTTCACCTTAAATTCCATCCTCCTTGCCTGCCTCCTTTTTTCCATCTCACTTCCTTCATTTCCTCTCTTTTTGTCTCTCTCTCTTCTCTTTCTCTCTCTCTCTCTCTCTCTCTCTCTCTCTCTCTCTCTCTCTTTCTTTCTCTCTCTCTCTTTTGTGTTGTATACCTACCTAGCCCTCTATATTTCTTTCTTTCTTTCTTTCTTTCTCTCTATTTTTTTTATCTTTTTTTATTGATTTGTTTAATTAATTATATATTGAACGTATTTTTTATTTATATTTCTCCTTCAGTCACATATAAAGACTTTTTTTTATATTCTTGTCTACCATCATCACTATTATCATCATTATCATCATCATCATCATCATCATTATTATTATTTCATTGGTTTTAATACATACGAGAAACACAACTTACCTCCTCCTCCTTTCTCCTCCTCCTCCTCCTGTCTGTTCTCCATTAGCTATCTACTCATCCCTTAGCTGTCTGTTCTTCCTTACCACCCTTGTGTACTCCTCCTCCTCCCCACTAACACCCTTTCTTCCCCCTTCTACGTTAGGTCACAGCGGCGTCAACCAGCTCGGCGGTGTGTTCGTCTCGGGCCGGCCTCTCCCTGACACCACCAGACAGAAGATCATTGAGTTAGCCCACTCCGGTGCACGGCCTTGTGATATCTCCCGCATTCTCCAGGTGTCCAACGGGTGTGTTTCCAAGATTCTCGGCAGGTAAGGGAGTGAGAATGTTTGCTGGGAAGGGAGATAGGGAGGGAGGAAGGGAGATAGGTTAGTAAGAGGGAGTTTTGAGAAGGTTTAGTGTATGTGAGAGGGAGTGAGGAATGGAGGAAGGAAAGGAAGGAGGGAGATTGATAAGAGGGAGTTTTTATAAGTGTTAGTGTGAGAGAAAATGAGAGAATTGAGGAAGAAAGGAAGGTAGGTAAGAGGTGTTTTTAAGAAGGAATGAGAGAATGAGGAAGAAAAAAAGGAAGGAAGGAAGGGAAGAAGACAAGATGGAGTTATAAAAAGGTATAAAATGAACGAGAGAAAAATAACAACAGATTTTTCACTAACACTAATACATGTACACCTAATTATCATCCTTACCACACCTGCTACACACCTGTCACGCCCCTTCTACAGGTATTATGAGACGGGCTCCATACGGCCTCGAGCCATCGGGGGATCCAAGCCTCGTGTGGCGACGCAAGAGGTGGTGTCGCGCATAGCTCAGTACAAGCGGGAGTGTCCTTCTATCTTCGCCTGGGAAATACGCGACCGTCTGCTGTCTGAAGGCGTGTGCTCGGCCGACAACATCCCAAGTGTGAGTGATATGCGGTGTTGTTTTTTTGATATTGTTTTTCTTCTTCTTCTTCTTCTTCGTCTTCTTTTTATTTTTTTTTATTTTGAGGTATATAGGGTATTCTAATCGGTGTTTGTGTGTTTTTTTTAATTTTTATTTTGTATGTGTGATAAATTAGTGTTATGTGTTTTTTTTTGGGTGGGCGGGTTTACGGAGAGGTGGTTTAAAAATGTAATGATAATAATAATAATAATAATAATAATATATGTGCGTGTGTGTGTGTTGTTGTGATGGTGGTGGTGGTGGTGGTACAGTCCATGCAGGTGTTGTAGTGGTGTTGCTGGCTGCAGGTGTGTCATGACAGGTGTGTGTGTGTGTGTGTGTGTGTGTGTGTGTGTTGAGGGGGTAAAGGGGGGGTGATAGGTGATAACAGTGCAAGTGTTGGCACCATTACTAACTCCTACTACTACTACTACTACTAATAATAATAATAATAATAATAATAATAATAATAATGATGATAATAATACTTAAAATGCAGTTATATCTCCAATACAATTAATAGAACGCATACAGTTTAACACACACACACACACACACACACACACACACACACCACACACACACACACACACACACACACACACACACACACACACCCCTCGCGTGCTTAGGACAAAATAATGAGGCACAGCAGTATGAGGACAGTAAGATGAGATCCTAATCTAACCCAGAGATAAGAGGGAGGAGCTGTCTAACGCCGGGTCATGTTTCAGTGCTGGGTAGAAAACAAACACGAACAGGGGGGGACTACTAGTGTGTGTGTGTGTGTGTGTGTGTGTGTGTGGACCCTGGGGTGTAATAGTTAACCTAAATAATGAAAGAGATTGGGAACTTTAAAAAAATAAAATAAAAGTATATGAAAGAAATATTGAATAATTTTTATGGGTATCAGATGTTCACTTTCTTTCACCTGTTAATTAATGAAGAGATAATTTATGAGTTCAGGTGCGGCTTAGGATTGATGCATTTATTCCAACTTTCCTACATTGGTAAAGTATACGAAGAAGATTAATTCCATTCACATTATTATTATCATTATTATTATTATTATTATTATTATTATTATTATTATTATTATTATTATTATTATTATTATTATTATTATTATTATTATTATTAACCTCACCTCACCTCACCTCCAGGTACACATACTTACCTGGCCATCACCTTCTCATTATCTTTTTTTTCCGCAAGAGGTGAAGCCAAGGAAAGGGAGGTTGGGGTGGGGGGGGCTAAGGGGAGGGTGAGGGGGGGGGGCACGTACCTGAGGAAGCCCCAGGTAAAGGACGAGTGTGTGGGGGGGGGGTAAAGGGGGGTAAGGGGGGGTGGGGTTTGGGTTACCTGAAGAAAATGATAAAAAAAGAAAAGGTGAAAGAATGTGAAGAATTTTGTGTTTTTGGTTTCCTGTTTTTTCTTTCTTTTTCTCTCTCTTTTTGTCTCTCTTTCTCACTTTCTTTCTCTCGTTTTCGTTCTCTTAATTGCAGGTATTTAATGTGTTTTTTCATGTGTTTTTATTTAATTATTTTCGTTTTTTGTTAATTATATAAAAAAAAAATTGGTAGATATTGAAGGAAAGCTATTTTTTTTAGTATATGTATGTATGAGAGAGAGAGAGAGAGAGAGAGAGAGAGAGAGAGAGAGAGAGAGAGGAGAGAGAGAGAGAGAGAGAGAGAGAGAGAGAGAGAGAGAGAGTGTACCAACATGGCGGGTGGCATCCATTGTTTTGTTGTCACTGTGTAAGGTGAAGCCAAGAGTAACCTGATCTACCCCCCCATCCCCCCTCTCTCTCTCTCTCTCTCTCTCTCTCTCTCTCTCTCTCTCTCTCTCTCTCTCTCTCTCTCTCTCTCTCTCTCTCTCTCTCTCTCTCTCTCTCATACAAAGAATTCAACTTTTATTTCTTATCCAAATGAAGACTGAGTCGCTACTTAAGAAAAAATTATATAGATACGTATATGATTTTTTATTTATTTATTTATTTTTATTTTGTAACATTAACGTGAACGAATCTTGTGTCAATGTGAACTGATGAAGCATTTTTTTTTTTTTTTTTTATAGTTATAACGTATTTAAGATTGCCTCAAAAAAACGTGAAATGAAGCTGAACGTTCAACTCTTACGTGTTGTGGAAATAATTTAGATATATAATAATAATAATAATAATAATAATAATAATAATAATAATAATAATAAACCAAGCAATACTCTGTTAATAAAATAGATTAATATTATTCTCAGTCTCTCTACTTCTTCCACTGCATGTCTAAGTAAAAATTCCATAACATCTGAATTGTGTAGTTCCCGCAAACAGCCTCGTTAGTACATGAGGCTTGTGGGTATATATTTTTTCTTTGTCTTCCTTTGTCTTCCTTTGTAATCCTTTGTCTTCCCTCTCCTCGTCCCTCCCTCCTCCTCCTCGTCCTTCGTCTAACCCCAAACATCCTTCAAAGTATTCCTAACAGCTTCTCAAGGAGGAAAGACAACACTTACTTTTATACTCTTCAATATCCTACAACAAATAAGGATCAACTCTGCTTTATTATAACCCCACAAACCCCTCCAACCACCCCCTAACCCCCACCACAACCCCACCTTCCCCCTCCTTCCCCACGCCCCTAATCTGTTTACCCCCCCACACGCGCTTGTCTCTCTGTGTTTGCAAGGAAATGTTGCTTCAAAGAACACACATTTAAGCCCCAGCTCCACCCACCCAATCCAGAGTGATTAGCGCCGCCCAACCCCACGCCCATCCCCCGCCCCGTCAAGTCCTCTCCTCCCCTCCAGCGCCCCTTGGGAGACGCGAGGGTTTCTTGGCCAATGAACGCGCAGTGAGCCGTGTAGCGCCCCGCCCGCCGACCCTCGCCTCGCCCTGGTGATGGTGGTGGTGGTGGTGGTGGTGCCGCCTCCTACAGCCCCTCCCTCCCTCCCTCCCTCCCTCTACTCCTTCCCCTTCCTCTCCCTTCCCCACCCTTCCCTTCCCCTCTCTTCCCTTCCTTTCCAGTAACTGTCAACAATAACTACCACTGCTGCTGCTGTTTTTACTACTACTACTACTACTACTACTACTACTACTACTACTACTACTATTACTACTACTACTACTAACACACACACACACACACACACACACACACCACACACACACACACACTACATAATATAATAGCCACGTAAACAGGTTCTTTGCATGACCCGAGTGGCTGAGTGGCTGAAGCATGCACCGCTAATCCAATAGAACTTTCCCTGCGCTGGGTTCGTATCTCATCTTCGTCGAGAGAGAGAGAGAGAGAGAGAGAGAGAGAGAGTGAGAGAGAGAGAGAGAGAGAGAGAGAGAGAGAGAGAGAGAGAGAGAGAGAGAGAGAGAGAATCACTGAGTGGGTCCAACCAATTTATGGCTCAAACACTAGAGTACGAGGCGTGACCCTGAGTCCAAGGGTTCGAGCCCCGCGGAACGAATTGTAGCCGATTGAAAGTTTGCTTGTCGCGTTGGTGTAGGTTACGTAAAGGGGTGAAGGGTAAGGGTGAAGGGTGAGGGGTGAGGGGTGAAGGGTAAAGGGTGTGAGGGGTAAAGGGGGTTCCTCCTCTTCCTCCTTCTCCTACTCCTTTTCAGTCAGTATTGTATTTATAAGTAGCAAATTAAGTATAGATTTTTCCTTTGAATTTCATGTGATAGTAGTAGTAGTAGTAGTAGTAGTAGTAGTAGTAGTAGTAGTAGTAGTAATAATAATAATAATAATAATAATAATAATAACAACAATCAACACACTCCCACTCTTTATCGATGCAGTTTTGAAGTATCTCAGTTTCTAGCCACTGTTTCCTTCCCCTCACTCCCTTCCCTTCCCCTTCCTTCCCTTCCTTCCCATCCCTTCCCCTCCCGTCCCCTCAGCGTCCCCTCTTTCCCTTGTCTTCCGTCACCGAGCAACGTAATGGCTGTGGCTTATGTCCTCTTGATTGGCTGTCTTTGTGGCTGTTCCTCTTCCTCTTCATACTTGTCCTCTCTCTCTCTCTCTCTCTCTCTCTCTCTCTCTCTCTCTCTCTCTCTCTCTCTCTCTCTCTCTCTCTCTCTCTCTCTCTCTCTCTCTCTCTCTCTCTCTCTCCTTTTCTTTTGTCTATATCTCTCCTGTTCTTTCCTCCTCTTTCCTTCCCTTCCCTTCCCTTCCCTTCCCTTCCCTTCCCTTCCCTTCCCTTCCCTTCCCTTCCCTTCCCTTCCCTTCCCTTCATACCGTCACGGGCAAGCTAATCAAAGCCACAAGTCTTAAGCCAATCACCACTTCAGGTTCATTCTGGCTTAGATGAAAATTTGGTTAACACTATAAACTGCTATTCTTGTGCAAGGGAATAACTCCATTTTCACTCTCTCTCTTTTTCTTTCGCTTTCTCTCTCTCTTTCTTTTTTCTTTTCTTTCTCTCTTATGGATAATACTATAGAAACGGCTACTTAAGAAAATAATATTATAATTTGATAAGTAAGGAAGTAAAGTAGATTAATATAAAAAATATATATAAATTGATAAGTCAAAAAATTTTAGTTAGGGAAGCAGGTTTTGTTTATTTATTTAAGTGGTTGAGAAGTGTGTAGGTAGTGTGCTTAAAGGGGGGGGGGGAGACTTGAGTGTGTGGTGGGGGGACTTGAGTGTGTGGTGAGGGACTTGAGTGTGTGGTAGGCGTTGGTGTTGAGTTGTAAGGGCGCGTCGTTGGTGTGGGCGTGAGGGTAGAGCCGCCCGTTCTATGCATTACCTAATATACACCTGGGAGTCACATCACATTTTCCTCACTTCGTTTTCTTTGCTTCAAATGGAATGTTACTGACCTTCCTTCCTTCCTTCCTTTTCCTTTCCTTTTTCCTCTTTTTCCTTCCTTACCTTCGTTCTTTCGTTCGTTCGTTCCTTCCTTCCTTCACCTACCATCCTTCCTTCCTTCCTTCACCTTCCTGCCGTGTTAGGATATCTTTTAAGTGTTCTTTCAGCAGCTTAAGACTCACCCTTTATATTAGGTTGAGTTCTAAAGGTTTGCATCAGTGTTGTCTTCAAGAAACTGCGAAGGTCTTAGTAGAATGCCCTTGGGTACGCCGCCGCCTCTACTTTGGGTTACTGTCTCTATTTTTTTTCCCTCTCACTCCTTAAGAATACACAAAATAAGATGACTGTCGGCTCTCAGGCTTTTAAGAAGTATTCAAATAGATCTTAGTGTTAGATTTACAAGCATTAGTTAGTTCAAAAGAGACCAGTCGTGTTTTTTTTTATTTATTTATTTTTTTTTATCTTTTATACTTCTTGTCTCATAGTCGTAAAGGTGTTTTTTTTTCTTCTCCTTTTTTTCTTCTTTTTTTTCTTTCTCGCGTCCCTTCACATACATAAGGAGTTCGAAAAATGTGACGCAGACATTCTTGCGGGAACTACAAACAACAAACAACAACAACAGACGTGGGGAGAGAGAGAAGTGTTTGTCTCTGCTGCTGTTGTTGTTATTGTTGTTGTTGTTGTTGTTGTATTATTATTATTTTTTATTAGCCGCCAGCGATTAGCAAAACACACACACACACACACACACACACACACACACACACACACACACACACACACACACACACACACACACACACACACACACACACACACACACAAGGAGGGAGATAAAAGGTCTAAACTCGCCTGACATGAACACTAATCTGTCAGGAATTAGACGCACGAGACCTTCAATTATAGCAGATTATCGACGATTATCAAAAAGGGAGCAGGAGGGATCAAAAGGAGGAGGAGGAGGAGGAGGAGGAGGGAAAAGTGTCTGTCATCTTTTCGTTTTTAATAAAAGCTCAACTCAAAACGTCTCCTGACACACACACACACACACACACACACACACACACACACACACACACACACACACACACAGACACAGACACAGACATTCACAAACACATTTTCTCTCTCTCTCTTCTCTCTCTTATCTTCCTCCTTCTTATCTCCTGCTTCCTTTGGTACTCCTTCTTTTGTATCATTCTCTTTGCTCTTCTAATACCTCCTCCTCCTCCTCCTCCTCCTCCTCCTCCTCCTCCTCCTCCTCCTCCTCCTCCTCCTCCTCCTCCTCCTGTGTGTAAGATGAAAAGTCAAAGGAGATTTCAATATTGGCAGTCAGAATATTGCACTTCCTTCCAATATTGTTTTTGTTTCTTTCATATCTTACTTTTGAGAGAGAGAGGCGTCTTTTTCGGAGGGGGTAAAAAAGGGGGGGAAGGGGAAAGGGGGGTTGTTGTTGTGGGGGGCAAAAAGGGGGGGTGGGGTGAGTGAAGATCCTTGAAGATGATGACGTCAAGACCTCTTTGTGTTTGTTTGTTTTGTGTGGGTGTGTGTGTGTGTGTGTGTGTGTGTGTGTGTGTGTGTGTGTGTGTGTGTGTGTGTGTGTGTGTGTGTTAAGGTACACTTGCTCTTACACTTTGTCTCTTCTTACGATCTCCTCCTCCTCCTCCTCCTCCTCCTCCTCCTCCTCCTCCTCCTCCTCCTCCTCCTCCTCCTCCTCCTCCTCCTCCTATACAAAAGGGATTCAGTCTTGTGTTACGTTTGATTATAATTATTTCACGTCTGATACTGGAGGAATGTAGAACTAATGAGGAGGAGGAGGAGGAGGAGGAGGAGGAGGAGGAGGAGGAGGAGGAAGACCGTGGAGGATAATGATGATGGTGAAGGATGAAGAAGAGGAGTAATTCTTTTGGTGTTGTAGTAGAAAAAGGAAGAGGAGTTTGTAGAAGTGTGAAAGAGGTAGATGGGAGATAAGGGATGAATAAAGAAAGAGGAATAATAATAATAATAATAATAATAATAATAATGTGATGATTGTAAGACTTAAAAAAAAACACAAAATAATCATAAAATTCAGATTAATTAATGAAGTTTATTTCCTTAATTATCTTTATATAATTTGTATCTATTATTCACATATATTTTTAATCTATCATGTATTCATATTCTATTGTCTCTCTCTCTCTCTCTCTCTCTCTCTCTCTCTCTCTCTCTCTCTCTCTCTCTCTCTCTCTCTCTCTCTCTCTCTCTCTCACTCTCTCACTCTCACTCTCTCACACTCTCTCTCTCTCCCTCCTGCAGGTGTCCTCCATCAACAGAGTCCTTCGGAACATCACCAATAAGGAGCCTGAGGGTGTGTCTCCCGTGGGCGGCAGCGGGACTCCTTCGGGGGGCGGCGGGGGGACCATTGTACCTGCAGCGGGGGGAGGGGGAGGGGGGCAAGCCATGAGTGTGGGCGGAGGTAACTCAACCCACAGCAGCAACGCCAGCACGCCCACGCCCACGTCCACGCCCACGCAGGACCCGATGTATGATAAGCTGAGGCTACTGAATGGACAGTCTTCGTGGCCACGTGCTCAATGGTAAGTGTGTGTGTGTGTGTGTGTGTGTGTGTGTGTGTGTGTGTGTGTGTGTGTGTGTGTGTGTGTGTGTGTGTGTGTGTGTGTGTTGTTTGTCTCTATCTTCTTTTTTTTCTGTTTCTGTTTGTCGAAGATTATTAAAATATTATTATGTTTCAGTTATAACAAATTTCTATGTTACAATACAATACTTTCTCAAATTCTTTTATAAATGTTTCTTGCTTTGTTTGTCTGGGTTATTTTTTTTTGTATATCCATAATTACATGTCATTAAAGTATTTTCTATTCAATTCCTTTCTCAACTCTTTTATTTTTTTTTAACTTCTCTTAAATTACACTTGCCACCAAAACTGATAAGATAAAATATATATCCACTTCTCTCATAAATTACCTGTTCGTTTAATTATGATGTATTACCTGTTGATATATCTTTCTTTATTCAATTTTATTATTTGCATTTCCTGTTCTTCTTCTTCTTCTTCTTACTGTTTATGTGTGTGATTATATTTACTGCATCATAGTTTTCAGTAGTAGTAGTAGTAGTAGTAGTGATAGAAATAGTAGTAGTAGATATTGTTATTAAACTTATGTATATATATTTATTTTTCCATAAACATCACTTGGTTCGTATTCAAGATTATTTCAAAAACACATCAATAACACTATAAACCTTTGCACATAAGCGATTCGATCCTCCTCCTCCTCCTCCTCCTCCTCGTGCGTTCAATTCATACGTGTTTGATGTGTTTGTCATAGGACTTTCCGCTCTACTTACCGAGGAAAACAGTTAAAAAAAGAGGAAAGAAGTAGGAGTTAAAGTAAAAGAAGAAGAAGAAGAAGAAGAAGAAGAAGAGCGATTCCCCTGAGCAGAGAAACATGCGATGAAGTGAAGAAAGGAAGACACTCCTTCTGCCTGACTTACTGACTTGTGTTTTTGTCTTCGTATCGAGTTTCACGGTGACTCCTCCTCCTCCTCCTCCTCCTCCTCCTCCTCCTCCTCCTCCTCCTCCTCCTCCTCCTTCAAAGCCTCCATTTTCTCTTCCTATTCTCCCACTTCTTTTTTTCTTCTTCTTTTTCCTCTCCTTCCTTCTTTACATTATCATCCTCCTCCTTCCTTCCTTCTTTCCTTCCTTCGTCTTCTTCATATATATTGTCTTCTTCTTCTTCTTCTTAGTCACACACACACACACACACACACACACACACACACACACACACACACACACACACACACACACACACACACACACACACACACACAAGAAAAAAAGTAGGAGAGAAGAGGAAGAAACGAAGGAAAAGGAGAATGTAGTTAGGTAGGTAGGTAGGTAGTGGTGGTGGTGGTGGTGGTGGTGGTGGTGGTGGTGGTGGTGAAGGGTCAGGGTGGTGTTGAGGCAATAGAGAGGTGTTCACAAAGGGCTTGGTCCCCCCCCCAACCCCCCCACGGCACCTCCTGCTGGGGACACACAAAGGAGAGGGGAAACAGCAGGCACTTCGAGAAACTTCACTCTCTGATTAACTTTGTATTTCATCTTTGGCAAACCGGAGTGAACGTCATACACACTGTTTTTTGTTTTTTTTAATCTCTCTCTCTCTCTCTCTCTCTCTCTCTCTCTCTCTCTCTCTCTCTCTCTCTCTCTCTCTCTCTCTCTCTCTCTCTCTCTCTCTCTCTCTCTCTCTCATCTCTCTCATCTCTCTTCTCTTTAATTTTCTAATCTGTTCTGGAAATAGTATAAATAAAATCATTCTTCTTCCCATTCCTCCTCCTCCTCCTCCTCCTCCTCCTCCTCCTCCTCCTCCTCCTCCTCCTCCTCCTCCTCCTCCTCCTCCTCACATTCCTCTGTATTGTGTTTCAACATGTACGGTTCACGTCAAAACAGTACACTCGTCCCTCAATATCTCATAAGGTTCCTCACGTGTCAGCGGGGCGCCTTTACCCTAACACAAAGGCTCTATACACACACACACACACACACACACACACACACACACACACACACACACACACACACACACACACACACACACCCCTAACAACCCCAACACACCCCAACACACCCCAACACACCCCAAACACACTCCCTAAAGCACGAGTATACCCAACCTTTCCCCTTACCTCCTTCCCTTCTTTCTCTCCACCTCCTCCCTTTCCCCTCTTTCTCTCCGCCTCCTCCTTTCCCCTCTTTCTCTCCGCTTCCTCCCTCCCTCTCTTTCTCTCCGCCTCCTCCATTCCCCTCAGCAGCGCTCCGGGGCGTAACAATGTGCCCCCCGAGTCACTGGCTTTTGTTTTGATTCGAAGTAATACACAAGACTGATTAGAGTGTTTGGATATTGTGTGAATAGCCGACATAAGGCTAGACGGGGGGAGGGAGGGAGGGACGGAGGGAGAGAGAGTGAGAGAGAGGGAGGGAGGGAGGAATGTAGGTAGATGTATATGTATGTGTGTTTGGGAAAGAAGAAAGGATGGAGGATTAGGATGAAGAAAGAATGAGGGAAGGATTAGATGTGTGACTGAAAAAATATAGAAGAAATAGGATGTTTGAAAAGAAGGAAAGATATGAAGGAAGGGAAGGAGTGAAGGGAAAGTAAGATAGATGGAAGTTTTAAGCAATAGTGAAGTTTAGAAGTAGAATTGTAAGTGAGGGATTGAAGGAGATGACGAGGCGTTGAGTGAGGTGGAAATGTATTGAGTGAGGAAACTTATGAGTGAGTGAGTGAGTGAGTGAGTGAGGGGAAACTGCAATAAGAATGAAGTTTGTGTAGTGTTTGACGTGTGTGTGTGTGTGTGTGTGTGTGTGTGTGTGTGTGTGTGTGTGTGTGTGTGTGTGTGTGTGTGTGTGTGTGTGTTTGGAAGTTGAAATTGTGTTTGATAGAAGTTAACAGAAATGGGATGAATAAATACAACTACTTATATTAGGTTTATGTAAGGATTTCTTCAGGTTGTAATTGGTAGTTAGGATCAAAAGACACTTAATTGGGTTGTTAAGGTAGTGAAGGCAGTACGAGATGGTAATTAAGGTTATTATATTAAAGGGTAATTATTATATGAACTTAGATTTTTTTTATTAATACAGAAATATGAGGATTTTATTAATTTATTTTGAGTATTGAGAAAAATAGAAGGACGGTCATCATCATCATCATCATTATTATCATTGTTATCATTGTCATTGTCACTATAAACAACAATAACAACAACAACAACAACAACAACAACACAGACAGGAAAATATGAAAAGTGAAAACACAACAGAATGAAACAAAACGGAAAAAAAACATCCACTACTGTATATATGTATTTTTTCCTCACCCTCGTGCCCCTCACTGTCTCTTTCCCCTTTTTTCCCCTCTCTTTCTCCCTCTCTTTCTCCCCTCCTTCCATTTCCCCTTCCTCCTCCTCCTCCTCCTCCTCCTCCTCCTCCTCCTCCTCCTCCTCCTCCTCCTCCTCCTCCTCCTCCTCCTCCTCCTCCTCCTTTAATTATCCAGATTGACTTCTCAGCCACGTAACAAATTGGTGTGAGAATTTTTGTGTGTGAATACCTCTCTCTCTCTCTCTCTCTCTCTCTCTCTCTCTCTCTCTCTCTCTCTCTCTCTCTCTCTCTCTCTCTCTCTCTCTCTCTCTCTCTCTCTCTCTCTCTCTCGCTTCATTTTTCTCTCCGGCAACAAACAATTTTCCTAATGCACGAAGGTAGAGATTAATAGGAAATGGAAAATGGCGTTTCTCTCTCTCTCTCTCTCTCTCTCTCTCTCTCTCTCTCTCTCTCTCTCTCTCTCTCTCTCTCTCTCTCTCTCTCTCTCTCTCTCTCTCTCAATTAGTAGATTTTTGTTTGTTTGTTTTCTTGTGTTTTTGTTTCTCTATTTGTCGTGTTTTCTTTCTTTCATTCTTTCTCTTCTTTGTTTTTTTCTTCTTTTGTTATTTATGTATTCATTATTTTTTTTTCTTTTTTTTTCTTCTTTCATAATTCGCTGTTTTCATCTGTTGCTTTTTAAAATGTTTCATCAAATAGAATATGAAAACCTTTGAGAGAGAGAGAGAGAGAGAGAGAGAGAGAGAGAGAGAGAGAGAGAGAGAGAGAGAGAGAGAGAGAGAGAGAGAGAGAGAGAGAGAGAGTTTCGAAGTGACATATTTTGAAAACTTTCTTCTTCCGCTGACACTTTCTCCCTCCTTCCCCTCTTCCTCCTCCTCCTCCTCCTCCTCCTCCTCCTCCTCCTCCTCCTCCTCCTCCTCCTCATGCTCATCCTCATCCTCCTTTTTCTTATCTTTCTAAAAAAAAAACATGAAAAGAAACAAATAGAAAAGAAGAAAAAGAAGAAAAAAACCAAACCCAAAACAAAAAGAAAAGAAAAAAAGAAGAAAAACGACACTCCCATCTAGCGGCCAAATCCGTAAACCCTTGAATTGAAGTGGCGAGCAGGTGATTCGTTGGTTCGAGACACTGAGTGAGTGAAGCAGTGAAGCAGTATCAGGCATCGACTTATCACACCAAGAGTAATCGTTCTAGTGACGTGGTTAATCAATTACAGGATTAGTTAGTTAGTTAGTTTCCCTTGTTACACCCAAAAGCCTTTTTCTTATTAGAGATAGAGGTGGTGAGCGCGCGAGAGAGAGAGAGAGAAGTGAGAAAAAGAGAGAGAGGGAGTAAGAGAGTGAGTGTAAGAGACGGTTCACTATTTTTCGTTCTCGTTTAGATAAAGTTCGTTCGTTCGTTCGAGAGAGAAAAAAATATCGCAATGAATTCAACTACTTCTGTGATTGTTTTTATCTTACAAAGTATCAATATTCTAAAGGACATAAAGGATTAGTAGCTTCATATAGAGCACTTTTTATTTTTTAGTTTTTATGGCAAGCAATAATATTCAGTCACTTCGTTCAACACCAAATGCCAATAATTGATCCGAAACGAAACTTGGTTCGAACGAAGGCGAGTGAGTGTGAACGAGACAACCTGAACCTAAGCCGCTCGTGAGATAGCAGGAAAAATTACACAAGACTTACAAAATGGTGTGAGAGAACCGCCCCCTCCCCCCCGGCCCCCCCTCCCTGCTGATTACTGGAGGAGGAAGAGGAGGAGGAGGAGGAAAGAAGAAGTAGTAGTTGAAGAAGAATAATGAAGAAAAAGGAAAACCACAAGAGAGAGAGAGAGAGAGAGAGAGAGAGAGAGAGAGAGAGAGAGAGAGAGAGAGAGAGAGAGAGAGAGAGGTGTATAGGCCTACCCTCAACACCTGTCCTCCCTTCTACAGGTATACAGGACCAGGTGGTGAGGTCACAAGTCTGCCTGTGGAGTCCCCGCAGCCGCCTCTCTGCACCCAGCCTCCCCTGCCCAAGAAAAGTGAGTACCCAGTGTGTGTGTGTGTGTGTGTGTGTGTGTGTGTGTGTGTGTGTGTTACATAGTTATTCTCTATTTCTTCTTTTGTCTAATGTTTCCTTCCTGCCTTTTCTTACCCTTTCACTTTATTATCTTCCCTCTTCTTCTACTATTTGCCTCTTCCTGTTTTTGTTATGTCCTTCTGCCTCTTCCCTTTCGTTCTTGTGTCTTCTCTTCCTTCTCTGCACCCTTCCTTTCGTCTCTTTTCTCCCTCTCTCTCTATTCCCTTCCTCGCTACATCACTCCTTCCTCATCTTCTACCCTCTCTCCCTCCCACCATCCCTTCCCTCCCCTTCTCTGCCCTTCCCTCCCTCACTCTCTCCCTTCCCAGACACACACGACCTCAGGAAGCAAATTAAAAATTGTCTAAAGCTTGCGTACGGGCGGGCCGGTCGCAGTTTTTAATAAAAGTTATCTGTATCAAAGTCTGGCAATCTTGAACGTCCCTCTTTGATCTAGGAAGGATAGCGTTTTTCAATTTTTTTATTGGCCCGTGTCCCGATTTGTTGGCCTGGCTTTGATCGATCGGTTTAAGGGCGTGGATGTGAGTGAGTGAGTGAGTAAGTGAGTGAATGTATTGTTGTTGTTGTTGTGGTTATCATGAGTAAGAAAGAAAGAAAGAGAGATAGATAGAGAAAGAAAGAAAAATTACTCGTGTATATACTGATTTTTTTTTCTTCTGTGGTCTTATTTGTTTTCTTTGTTTTCTTGTTTTACGTCGCAATAGAAGGAAAAAATAAACAGAATAACTTTTCTTTTTTTCCTTCAATGAATTCTAAAAAAGGAACTTAATTCTTTTCTTCGTGATATTGTTTTTCTTCTTCTTACATCTTTTGTCTGTATGAATGTCTGTCTGTTTGTCTGTTTGTTTGTTCCATCTTTGAAATTAAACACACACACACACACACACACACACACACACACACACACACACACACACACACACACGTTGATGTACACACAAAGCCAGGAGTCGTAAGTCAGAGCCACGCGAGGGTCCGGACACAGGCGGCGAGTGTTAAGTCGGAGATATTACATTTTAAGCTTTACTAATGCTGCCCTTCCCCCCCTTTCTTGAGAGAGAGAGAGAGAGAGAGAGAGAGAGAGAGAGAGAGAGAGAGAGAGAGAGAGAGAGAGAGAGAGAGAGAGAGAGAGAGAGAGAGAGTGAGAGTAGAGGCATGTTATAAAATTTCTAATCCAAATAAAAGTTTCTGAATGTGAACAGAAATATAACAAACTAATAAAATACTTAATTAGAAAAAAAAACATTTAGATAGAAAATATTACCAAAGATAAATTTCACTAAGTCTTCCTTTTTTATTTTTTTATTTTATTATTTTTTTCCTGATAGTAAATTTTTGTGATTATTAAAATGTGGATAAGAAAGAATCAAAGGATCGAGTCACGTGACCTCAAAAAGTTGTCCAAACATTTTATCATTATTATTATTATTATTAATTTTAAAGTCGATGATTGGACGAGTTTTTCTTGTGTCATTTAGTTTCCACACAAAAAAAAATAAAGGATGATGAAGGTTTGATAATATAATGTTGTTCTTATACATGATGGGAGAAAATTGTTTAACGATTTATATATGATATTTCTGTTGCTTTTCCTCCTCCTCCTCCTCCTCCTCCTCTTCCTCTTCTTCTTTTCCTCCTAAAATGATCTTACTCCATAACAGTAAATAATGATAATAATAATAATAATAATAATAATGATGAATGATAACAATACTTACTGTAACACAAAAAATACCTTAGGTCACACACACACACACACACACACACACACACACACACACACACACACACACACACACACACACACACACACACACCATCTCCAGAAACGATCAAAGGGTGTGTGAAATTTAATATCTTGCTTGCTAAGAAGTAAACATTTCTTTGACGACTGTCGGACGAGAGTTCTGGCGGCGGACGAGGAGGAGGAGGAGGAGGAGGAGGAGGAGGAGGAGGAGGAGGAGACAGATACCCTCCCCATGAACCCCTACCAGTACCTCCCTTACCCTGTAGCACCCCCCTCCCCCCTTTACCCTGCCACCTCTGTCGATCCTTCTGCACCGAGAGGAAAATATTTTGAAGAGAGAGGTCGCCGGCATGAGGGAAGAAGAGTCTTTGAAGATTATAAATACACGATGCCTTCCCCTGGACACCATCTCTACATCCTGGTGCTAAATAAATCTCTCCTACTGGATTGATGCTGGGGATTTTTATGTCGAGAATTTATATTTTATTTTATATATTATTTTTTTTAAAGTATTTTTCGATCTATCTATTTTCTGTCTCGTGTTGTTATTGTTGTGAAGACGGCTGTTATATCTTCAAGAGGAACGTATAGATATAACAGACAGACACTTCTCTCTCTCTCTCTCTCTCTCTCTCTCTCTCTCTCTCTCTCTCTCTCTCTCTCTCTCTCTCTCTCTCTCACGGTAAGATTCGCCAAGTCCAAATCTTTCCTCACTTTCTCGACAGCTTTGTATTGTAATGAAGCCATCGCGGGCCGAGTGTGGGTAATGTAAGGAAATATAAACATATGAAGAGCGGAGCGTGGCGCAGTCAGGAGGCGACCATTAGAATAATATTAAGAGAAATGGCAAACCGCTCTCTCTCTCTCTCTTACTCCCTTCCTCCTCCTACTACTACTCCTCCTCCTACTACTCCTACTACTACTACTACCCCCAAATATGACATCCCATTGTTCCGTTTTCCGCCTAACCGCCACCTTTTCCGTTGCGTTCGAATGCTTGCACTAACTTCAACTTCGGCTTTGTGGTTAGGTTTAGTATTACAGTGATTTGATTCAGTTAGTGTGTCTGGTGTTGTTGTGGTGTTGTTTGTGGTGTTGTGGGGGTGGGGGTTGGAGGGGGTTAGTGGGGGGGGGGTTGTGTAGGGTTAAGGAAGGTTTGGGAAGGTGAAGGTTAGGTTAAGAGGAACGATAAAAGTGAACATCTTCCTGTCAGTAATGCAAGTCTAGGGTGTCGCCATGTTCTCTCTCTCTCTCTCTCTCTCTCTCTCTCTCTCTCTCTCTCTCTCTCTCTCTCTCTCTCTCTCTCTCTCTCTCTCTCTCTCTCTCTCTCTCTCTCTCTCTCTTTGTATTTTGCTTCTTGTTAGTAAATTGTCTGTTTGTTAGGTTGTAATTTTTTGTTTAACTCTACGGATAAAACACTTTCTTTTTCACTTTATTTTGTCTTATTATTATTATTATTATTATTATTATTATTATTATTATTATTATTATCTATTCATCATCATTATTATCATCTTTATTAGTCTGTCCTTCATCCACCTCCCTTCGTCTATAAATATTTAACATGCAAATAAATAAATAAATAAATGAATAGATAAATAAATAAATAAATAAATTGATGAATGCGAACCAGATGACAATTTAGAATTATCACAAAAACGCAAGAAAAAGGGGAAATAAGGTGATAAGGAAGCTGTTAGGTTGTGTGGAGAGAGAGAGAGAGAGAGAGAGAGAGAGAGAGAGAGAGAGAGAGAGAGAGAGAGAGAGAGAGAGAGAGAGAGAGCGAGAGATTCTGTCCATTACTAATATGACAAAACTCCTTTTTTTTCAACAATTATAATACTGACCCTCCCCTCCCTCCCTCCCTCCCTCCCTCCTTCCCTCCTTCCCTCCCTCCTTCCCTCCTTCCCTCCCTCCCTCCCTCCTTCACAACACCCCTGCGTCTTTAAGTACACAAGAGAGGGGAACCTTTAGCTGTTTGAGGCATAGATCTCTCTCTCTCTCTCTCTCTCTCTCTCTCTCTCTCTCTCTCTCTCTCTCTCTCTCTCTCTCTCTCTCTCTCTCTCTCTCTCTCTCTCATCATACCCTCTCTTTACCTCCTCCTCTCCCTCCCTCCTTCCCTCCTTCCTTCCCCCTTTCCCTCCTCCTCCTCCTCCCCTCCTCCTCCTCCTCCTCCTCCTCCTCCTCCTCCTCCTCCTCCTCCTCCTCCTCCTCAGCCATGATAAGCCATAAAGGTGATGATGACTTCTTCTGTCAGCCACACACCCACGTGCTGAAAGAACCTCCTCCTCCTCCTCCTCCTCCTCCTCCTCCTCCTCCTCCTCCTCCTCCTCCTCTTCTTCTCACCCTCCCTTCTCCCAATGCCTATTAAATTGAGTTGTCGCAATCATCCACGTGGAGATGACAGCTTAAGACACACACACACACACACACACACACACACACACACACACACACACACACACACACACACACGTTCTCTTGCTCACATTTCACGCACGCCACTGCCTCTCTCTCTCTCTCTCTCTCTCTCTCTCTCTCTCTCTCTCTCTCTCTCTCTCTCTCTCTCTCTCTCTCTCTCTCTCTCTCCATTTGTTTTATTCTTTAGTTATTCATATTTATCTTTTTAATTTTGATTTGCAACTGAAAGGGAGAGAGAGAGAGAGAGAGAGAGAGAGAGAGAGAGAGAGAGAGAGAGAGAGAGAGAGAGAGAGAGAGAGAGAGAGAGAGAGAGAGAGTTGGATTGAGGGAAATGGAAGTAGATAGAGTAGGAGAAGGAGAGGAAGAAGAAGAAGAGGAGGAGGAGGAGGAAGAAAAGGAGGAGGAAGGGGGAAGATAAGATTAAACATTTTTTTTGCTCTGATTTTCCTTTATCATCATCATCATCATCACTATCATCATCATCATCATCATTAACAACAAATAGTGACGCCTACAAGCATCTATTTCCTCTTGTCAACACTTATTATTCCCTTTTCCCCTCCCTCCCTCCCTCCCTCCCTCCCTCCCTCCTTCCCTCCCTTCCCCTCTTTCCCCTCATGGTCGTATGTAATGACGTCACACTAAGTTGGCTGATTCGTCACGCTTATTCTATGTGGTGTGAGGGTGAGTGAGAGGCTGAGGGGAGAGTGAGGGTTATGGTGTGCTGAGTAAGGATAGTGTTGGGGAAGGATAAGGGGGAGGAAAGGGGTTTTAGAGGGGAAAATAGGGTTGTGAGGGAGGGGAAAGGGTGTTAATATGAGGGGAAGTGAATGATAAGGGGAGGAAAGGGTGTTGTAAAGGGTAGGAAAGAGGGGAGTAAAGGGTAGGAATAGAGGGGAGATAAATACGTTGTGGGGAGTAGAGGAGGGGAAAAAAAGGGAGAATTGATAGGAGGAAAGTGATGAAGAGGGAGAGAAAGAGGGGAGGAAAGGGTTGTTAAGGGGGAATGAGGGGAGGAAATGGGGGGATGAGGGGAGAGGGGAAAAGAGGGGAAGGTGAAAAAGGGGAAAGACACATTTGATGATTGATACGTAAAATCTATTCATAGAAAACATTACTGATTGACATTGTGGCACCCAAGTGGAAGGAGAGAGAGAGAGAGAGAGAGAGAGAGAGAGAGAGAGAGAGAGAGAGAGAGAGAGAGAGAGAGAGAGAGAGAGAGAGGGAGAGAGAGAATAATAAAGAAAATGAAAAAAGTTAATAATAATAATGACAATAAGGAAAGATTACTACTACTACTACTACTACTACTACTACTACTACTACTACTACCCCGTCAATACCAGGAATAGTAGTAAAAGTAGGGCAGTGGAAGGACCCTAAAACACGAACAGCAGTAAGGGGCAGGTGTAGAGGGGAGGGGAGGTGTAGGGGGGTGGAAGGGTATGTAGGGGGTGTGTAGGGGGGAGAGGCGGTGTGATTGAGTAATAATGTGATGACAGGGTAGCGTTGCCGCCCTCCCACAGCTAAAGGGCGGGACGGCTGGATTACAGGGCGAGGAGGAGGAGGAGGAGGAGGGGGAGGGGGAGGAGGAGGGGGAGGTGGTGGAGGAGGAGGAGTCTCACCACAGGAATAATGAGACGATTACAGGATCGCTTGCCGCACGTGACCGCCTCCTCCTCCTCCTCCTCCTCCTCCTCCTCTCCCACTCCAGCTACTCCTGGGACTTCAAGATGGCGTCGAGGACCACTTAGTCTCACCCTCGACGTGTAGTGGATGTAGGAGCCGACACTCGAAGGGGGGGAGGGGGAGGAGGGGAGAGGTGGAGGGAAAGAAGGAAGGGACGAAGGAAATATGATGATAAAGGAGAATATAATGGAAGAATATATAATGTGTGTGAGGGAAATGGAGGGAGACATGAAGGATGGATGAGAGAGAGAGAGAGAGAGAGAGAGAGAGAGAGAGAGAGAGAGAGAGAGAGAGAGAGAGAGAGAGAGAGTGTTGAAAGATTGAAAGTTAAGTAGATTATCTTTTTTTTTCGTGTAACTCTTAACTAACGTACTACTAGGTGCACTTTCTTTCTTTCTTTCTTTCTTTCTTTCTTTTTTTCTTTCTATTTAATTTTCTTTAATATTTTACAATTACAAATATTTTTTTTTCAACACATTTTCTCTACTACATAATTTTTTTGAGAGAGAGATTTCGTATTTTAGAATCTGGTATCATTATTATTATTATTACTTACTCGACTTAACTAATTCTCTCTCTCTCTCTCTCTCTCTCTCTCTCTCTCTCTCTCTCTCTCTCTCTCTCTCTCTCTCTCTCTCTCTCTCTCTCTCTCTCTCATCAGCACTATAGTATCTGCTTCCTCTCTGTCTTGTAGTTGCCTAATTTAGTACTTCACTTTTATTCCCTCAGACACACCCATTCTGACGGTAATCCTTCCCTTCCATTATCCTCTTCTCCCTCTTCCTCTTCCTCCTCTTCCTCTTCCTCCTTTTCCTCTTCCTCGTCTTCCTCTTCCTCTTCTATTCGTCGTGATTTTTTTTTGGGTCGTTTTTTTCTATCTTCATTTGGTGATTTTTGACTTTATTTTGATTTTTTTTCTATGGTGGTGGTGCTGTAGGCCTACTAATATTTTTTGTTTGTTGTTGTTGTTGTTGTTCCTCTTATTCTATCATCTTTTTTTTTATTTCTAGTCTTCTTCTTCTTCTTCTTCTTCTTCTGCTTCTTTTTCTTCTTCTTCGTCTTCATAATAGTAGTAGTAATAGTAATAGAAGCAGTACTAATAGTGTTATATAGTATTCTCTCTCTCTCTCTCTCTCTCTCTCTCTCTCTCTCTCTCTCTCTCTCTCTCTCTCTCTCTCTCTCTCTCTCTCTCTCTCTCTCTAATACACTGCTATCACCACCAACAGTCATGCTTCAGGCCGCGTGGGTATTAAGATCAAGGCCCGATACACACCTCGAAATATCACGTCTTTGTCACTGTTCCCGGTACATAAGGAAGGAAGGAAGGAGGGAAGGTTAGGATGGAAAGGAGGGAAGGAAGGAAAGGAGGGTTAGGAAGGAAAGGATGGAAGGAAGGAGGGTTAGGAAGGAAAGGAGGGAAGGAAGGAAGGTGGGGGAAGCATGGATGGTAGGATAGGGGGGAGGGTTAGAAGGAGGGAAGGAAGGAAGGATTGAGGTAAGGACTGAGGCTTAGGAGGGAAGGAAGGAGGGAGGGATGGAAGGAGGGCAGGAGTGAGGTTTAGGAGGGAAGGATGGAGGAAGGGAAGGAAGGAGAGAGGGAAGGAGGGATGGAGGGAAGGGAGGGAAGGAGGAAAGGAGAGAGGGTTAGGAAGTGAATTTTTAAGAAGGTAAGAAGTTTAGGTTAAATAGTTAATCATTGAGAGAGAGAGAGAGAGAGAGAGAGAGAGAGAGAGAGAGAGAGAGAGAGAGAGAGAGAGAGAGAGAGAGAGAGAGAGAGAGAGAGAGAGAGATAGAGAAAGCTTTTACTG
>JAPQNM010000011.1:2604613-2627113 GCA_029783475.1 Metacarcinus magister | reverse complement strand
TTTTTACATTATTCATCTCAGATTGTATTGTTATTATTGTATTGTTAAATCACCGCAAAGTATATATATTTCATTCATCAATAAATCAACATATTGTATAAACACCAATACAATGTCTGAATTATTGTATTTTCTCACATTCTATTTCCATTTATCTTCCCATTCTCTTATATATGTTTCGTATATCTCTTTCCTTCATTCTTTATTTAGTTGTCTTCAGCCTTATCTTTCTATCTATCTCCTTCTCTCTCTCTCTCTCTCTCTCTCTCTCTCTCTCTCTCTCTCTCTCTCTCTCTCTCTCTCTCTCTCTCTCTCTCTCGCAGTTTAACACAGTCCCCCCTTCCTCCTGCAGGTGATGGCGGGGACCTTAGTGAAGACAGTAACCCAGGCAGCAGCGAGAACAGCAACAGCGAGGACCAGGCAAGACTACACCTGAAGAGGAAGCTGCAGAGAAACAGAACCTCCTTCACCAACGACCAGATTGATAGTCTTGAAAAAGGTGAGTGTCTAGATGCGTGTGTGGGTGGGAATAGAAAACGAAGGAAGGAATGGAAATAATAATGATGATGGAAGAGGAGAATGTATATCAATATCAGACTACTAATTAGATTTGAAATAACTTAATGATACCTAATTTTAACTTACTAAATTGATAGTCGTGAAAAAAGGCGAAGAAAACGGAGAAAAAAAAATAATAATGAAAGAACAACAACAACAAAATTTAATACCACACTCCTAATAAAATATAAAATAACCTAATCATACCCTCATTTCTACCTTACCAGAGTTTGAGAGGACCCATTACCCCGACGTTTTTGCAAGGGAAAGACTGGCAGCCAAGATCAATCTACCTGAAGCCAGAATACAGGTAAGTCTACATATAGTCCGACAGATCTTAGCAGAGCTTTCTGGTGGGACAGAATACAGTATTCCCATGGGTCCAACACTGCCATATCTCCTTCGCTCTGATTGGCTGGTGAGTGACCTGAGCCGAGGCCTACGTGAGAGAGCCTTGCCTGAGCGCGTGACACGTGTGTGTGTGTGTGTGTGTGTGTGTTATGCTTTCTCATTCCCTATGTTGTTTTCTTATTTCTATTTGCTGCGATCTCAGTAGTACTATTCTTATCTCTCTCTCTCTCTCTCTCTCTCTCTCTCTCTCTCTCTCTCTCTCTCTCTCTCTCTCTCTCTCTCTCTCTCTCTCTCTCTCTCTCTCTCTCTCTTTATAATTTGTCACACATTGGTTATACATCAACCTTTACATTTGTATATACTGAAATGTTGACTTTGTTTCCTCGCCACCCAAGAGGTAAAAGTCACAGTGCGTTTTTTTTTTAAAGAGGTTTCCTCGGTAGGCCTAATCCTCTATTCTGGCAGCATGACAGCCATTATGATGAATCCTCTTCATCAGATGGAGTGAGGGTGATAATGAAGGAGTCGATGAAATGATCAATTACCACGTCTCTTCTTGCATCGTCTGGTTGTATTTTTTCGGCGTGTTGTATGGCATCTTTCCAGTTTTCTGGGGTAATTGTGGCTATTGCTTCATAAATGAGCGGCTTTAAGGCTGCATTCTTGAATGTATTTCTTTTTGATATGTAGCCTTTAAGTTGAGCCCATATCAGTTCAATCGCGTTGTACTGACAGTGATAAGGTGGCAGTCGTACAACCTTGTGTCCGTGCTGTAAGGCCATCCTGTCGATGACGTAACTTGTATCGGCAGCAGTGGTGTGTTCAGCCGCAAGTTTCATGAGCTGAACTTTCAGTAGACCATCAGGGTACTGCCACACCCTTTCCTCTCCAGCCATTCTCTTATGGTTGCTTTGTTGTTTGATGCTAATGGTGGTTTATCGATTTTCCTGGAGTGATAGGGTGCGTTATCCATTACGATGACTGAAGATGGAGGAATATTCGGCAACAGTTGTGTCTTGAACCACTTCTCAAAGGTTTCTGCGTTCATCTGATCGTGATAGTCGCCGACATTCTTAGCTTGGAAGGTAAGGAAGGGTTAGGTTCCTGGTGCCGGCGTGCAGAATTATCCAGCGGGAACCTTTCCCACTGGGTACCCGAACTCCCGTGGCCTTCTTAGAAGTGGTGTCTATCCAGCAGTTTAATTAGGTGTATCAGATGCTGCAATGATATTTCCAATATCTCTAATAGCTTTCGAGAAAATGAGGAGGAAAGACATGTTTTTAAATAAATATTGAGTTTCATTTTACTGTGTAATTATTAGTCATAGAACAAATATTCATAATGACAGTTGTACAGTTGAATTAGGTGTATCAGATGGTG
Source organism: Metacarcinus magister (assembly GCA_029783475.1). Taxonomy (NCBI): domain Eukaryota; kingdom Metazoa; phylum Arthropoda; class Malacostraca; order Decapoda; family Cancridae; genus Metacarcinus; species Metacarcinus magister. The sequence goes on along the minus strand of JAPQNM010000011.1, from coordinate 2,624,824 downwards.
CAATGATATTTCCAATATCTCTAATAGCTTTCGAGAAAATGAGGAAGAAAGTAATTTAAAAAAAAGTAAAATTCAGTATATATTAGTACTAGAGCAAATACTCATAATGACAGTAGTAGATTTTAATTAGGTCTATCAGATTCTGTAATGATATTTCCAATATCTCTAATATCTTTCGAGAAAATGAGGAGGAAAGTCGTGTTTTTATATAATTATACGGGTTTTATTTTACTGCGTAATTATTAGTCATAGAACAAATATTCATAATGTCAGTTTTACAGTTTAATTAGGTGTATCAGATGCTGCAATGATATTTCCAATATCTCTAATAGCTTTCGAGAAAATGAGGAGGAAAGTCATGTTTTTATATAAATATTAAGTTTCATTTTACTGCGTAATTATGAGTCATAGAACAAATATTCATAATAACAGTTGTACAATTTTATTAGGTCTATCAGATGCTGCAATGATTTTTTCAATATCTCTAATAGCTTTCGAGAAAATGAGGAGGAAAATCATGTTTTTATATAAATATAAAGTTTTATTTTACTGAGTAAATATTAGTCATACAACAAATATTCATAATATCAGTTGTACAGTTTAATTAGGTCCATCAGATGCTGCAATGATATTTCCAATATCTCTAATAGCTTTCGAGAAAATGAGGAGGAAATTCATGTTTTTATATATATATATAGTTTTATTTTACTGCGTAATTATGAGTCAAAGAACAAATATTCATAATTACAGTTGTACAGTTTAATTAGGCCTATCAGATGCTGCAATGATATTTGCAATATCTCTAATAGCTTTCGAGAAAATAAGGAGTAAAGTAATGTTTCTATATAAATATAAAGTTTTATTTTACTGCGTAATTATGACTCATAGAACAAATATTCATAATTACAGTTGTACAGTTTAATTAGGTCTATCAAATGCTGCAATGATATTTCCAATATCTCTAATAGCTTTCGAGAAAATGAGGAGGAAAGTAATGTTTTTATATAAATATAAAGTTTTATTTTACTGCGTAATTATTAGTCATACAACAAATATTCATAATATCAGTTGTACAGTTTAATTTGGTCCATCAGATGCTGCAATGATATTTCCAATATCTCTAATAGCTTTCGAGAAAATGAGGAGGAAAGTCATGTTTTTATATAAATATAAAGTTTTATTTTACTGCGTAATTATGAGTCATAGAACAAATATTCATAATATCAGTTGTACAATTTAATTAGGTATATCAGATGCTGCAATGATATTTCCAATATCTCTAATAGCTTTCGAGAAAATGAGGAGGAAAGTCATGTTTTTATATAAATATTAAGTTTCATTTTACTGCGTAATTATTAGTCATAGAACAAATATTCATAATGACTGTTTTACAGTTTAATTAGATGTATCAAATGCTGCAATGATATTTCCAATATCTAATAGCTTTCGAGAAAATGAGGAGGAAAGTCATGTTTTTATATAAATATACGGTTTTATTTTAATACGTAATTATTAGTAATAGAACAAATAATCATAATATCAGTTGTACAGTTGAATTAGGTGTATCAGATGGTGCAATGATATTTCCAATATCTCTAATAGCTTTCGAGAAAATGAGGAAGAAAGTAATTTAAAAAAAAGTAAAATTCAGTATATATTAGTACTAGAGCAAATATTCATAATGACAGTAGTAGATTTTAATTAGTTCTATCAGATTCTGTAATGATATTTCCAATATCTCTAATATCTTTCGAGAAAATGAGAAGGAAAGTCGTGTTTTTATATAATTATACGGTTTTATTTTACTGCGTAATTATTAGTCATAGAACAAATATTCATAATGTCAGTTTTACAGTTTAATTAGGTGTATCAGATGCTACAATGATATTTCCAATATCTCTAATAGCTTTCGAGAAAATGAGGAGGAAAGTCATGTTTTTATATAAATATTAAGTTTCATTTTACTGCGTAATTATGAGTCATAGAACAAATATTCATAATGACAGTTGTACAATTTTATTAGGTCTATCAGATGCTGCAATGATTTTTTCAATATCTCTAATAGCATTCGAGAAAATGAGGAGGAAAGTCATGTTTTTATATAAATATAAAGTTTTATTTTACTGAGTAAATATTAGTCATACAACAAATATTCATAATATCAGTTGTAGAGTTTAATTAGGTCCATCAGATGCTGCAATTATATTTCCAATATCTCTAATAGCTTTCGAGAAAATGAGGAGGAAAATCATGTTTTTATATAAATATTAAGTTTCATTTTACTGCGTAATTATGAGTCATAGAACAAATATTCATAATTACAGTTGTACAGTTTAATTAGGCCTATCAGATGCTGCAATGATATTTCCAATATCTCTAATAGCTTTCGAGAAAATGAGGAGTAAAGTCATGTTTCTATATAAATATAAAGTTTTATTTTACTGCGTAATTATGAGTCATAGAACAAATATTCATAATTACAGTTGTACAGTTTAATTAGGTCTATTAGATGCTGCAATGATATTTCCAATATCTCTAATAGCTTTTGAGAAAATGAGGAGGAAAATCATGTTTTTATATAAATATTAAGTTTCATTTTACTGCTTAATTATGAGTCATAGAACAAATATTCATAATTACAGTTGTACAGTTTAATTAGGTCTATCAGATGCTGCAATGATATTTCCAATATCTCTAATAGCTTTCGGGAAAATGAGAAGGAAAGTCATGTTTTTATATAAATATAAAGTTTAATTTTACTGCGTAATTATTAGTCATAGAACAAATATTCATAATATCAGTTGTACAATTTAATTAGGTGTATCAGATGCTGCAATGATATTTCCAATATCTCTAATAGCTTTCGAGAAAATGAGGAGGAAAGTCATGTTTTTATATAAATATACGGTTTTATTTTATTGCGTAATTATTAGTCATAGAACAAATATTCATAATGACAGTTGTACAGTTGAATTAGATGTATCAGATGGTGCAATGATATTTCCAATATCTCTAATAGCTTTCGAGAAAATGAGGAAGAAAGTAATTTAAAAAAAAGTAAAATTCAGTATATATTAGTACTAGAGCAAATATTCATAATGACAGTAGTAGATTTTAATTAGGTCTATCAGATTCTGTAATGATATTTCCAATACCTCTAATATCTTTCGAGAAAATGAGGAGGAAAGTCGTGTTTTTATATAATTATACGGTTTTATTTTACTGCGTAATTATTAGTCATAGAACAAATATTCATAATTACAGTTGTACAGTTTAATTAGGTCTATCAAATGCTGCAATGATATTTCCAATATCTCTAATAGCTTTCGAGAAAATGAGGAGAAAAGTCATGTTTTTATATAAATATAAAGTTTTATTTTACTGCGTAATTATGAGTCATAGAACAAATATTCATAATTACAGTTGTACAGTTTAATTAGGTCTATCAGATGCTTCAATGATATTTCCAATATCTCTAATAGCTTTCGGGAAAATGAGAAGGAAAGTCATGTTTTTATATAAATATAAAGTTTAATTTTACTGCGTAATTATTAGTCATAGAACAAATATTCATAATTACAGTTGTACAGTTTAATTAGGTCTATCAGATGCTGCAATGATATTTCCAATATCTCTAATAGCTTTCGAGAAAATGAGGAGGAAAGTCATGTTTTTATATAAATATTAAGTTTCATTTTACTGCGTAATTATGAGTCATAGAACTAATATTCATAATTACAGTTGTACAGTTTAATTAGGTCTATCAGATTCTGCAATGATATTTCCAATATCTCTAATAGCTTTCGGGAAAATGAGAAGGAAAGTCAATTTTTTATATAAATATCAAGTTTAATTTTACTGCGTAATTATTAGTCATAGAACAAATATTCATAATATCAGTTGTACAATTTAATTAGGTCTATCAGATGCTGCAATGATATTTCCAATATCTCTAATAGCTTTCGAGAAAATGAGGAGGAAAGTCATGTTTTTATATAAATATTAAGTTTCATTTTACTGCGTAATTATGAGTCATAGAACAAATATTCATAAATACAGTTGTACAGTTTAATTAGGTCTATCAGATGCTGCAATGATATTTCCAATATCTCTAATAGCTTTCGGGAAAATGAGAAGGAAAGTCATGTTTTTATATAAATATAAAGTTTAATTTTACTGCGTAATTATTAGTCATAGAACAAATATTCATAATATCAGTTGTACAATTTAATTAGGTGTATCAGATGCTGCAATGATATTTCCAATATCTCTAATAGCTTTCGAGAAAATGAGGAGGAAAGTCATGTTTTTATATAAATATACGGTTTTATTTTATTGCGTAATTATTAGTCATAGAACAAATATTCATAATGACAGTTGTACAGTTGAATTAGGTGTATCAGATGGTGCAATGATATTTCCAATATCTCTAATAGCTTTCGAGAAAATGAGGAAGAAAGTAATTTAAAAAAAAGTAAAATTCAGTATATATTAGTACTAGAGCAAATATTCATAATGACAGTAGTAGATTTTAATTAGGTCTATCAGATTCTGTAATGATATTTCCAATACCTCTAATATCTTTCGAGAAAATGAGGAGGAAAGTCGTGTTTTTATATAATTATACGGTTTTATTTTACTGCGTAATTATTAGTCATAGAACAAATATTCATAATTACAGTTGTACAGTTTAATTAGGTCTATCAAATGCTGCAATGATATTTCCAATATCTCTAATAGCTTTCGAGAAAATGAGGAGGAAAGTCATGTTTTTATATAAATATAAAGTTTTATTTTACTGCGTAATTATGAGTCATAGAACAAATATTCATAATTACAGTTGTACAGTTTAATTAGGTCTATCAGATGCTTCAATGATATTTCCAGTATCTCTAATAGCTTTCGGGAAAATGAGAAGGAAAGTCATGTTTTTATATAAATATAAAGTTTAATTTTACTGCGTAATTATTAGTCATAGAACAAATATTCATAATTACAGTTGTACAGTTTAATTAGGTGTATCAGATGCTGCAATGATATTTCCAATATCTCTAATAGCTTTCGAGAAAATGAGGAGGAAAGTCATGTTTTTATATAAATATTAAGTTTCATTTTACTGCGTAATTATGAGTCATAGAACTAATATTCATAATTACAGTTGTACAGTTTAATTAGGTCTATCAGATTCTGCAATGATATTTCCAATATCTCTAATAGCTTTCGGGAAAATGAGAAGGAAAGTCAATTTTTTATATAAATATAAAGTTTAATTTTACTGCGTAATTATTAGTCATAGAACAAATATTCATAATATCAGTTGTACAATTTAATTAGGTCTATCAGATGCTGCAATGATATTTCCAATATCTCTAATAGCTTTCGAGAAAATGAGGAGGAAAGTCATGTTTTTATATAAATATTAAGTTTCATTTTACTGCGTAATTATGAGTCATAGAACAAATATTCATAAATACAGTTTTACAGTTTAATTAGGTCTATCAGATGCTGCAATGATATTTCCAATATCTCTAATAGCTTTCGGGAAAATGAGAAGGAAAGTCATGTTTTTATATAAATATAAAGTTTAATTTTACTGCGTAATTATTAGTCATAGAACAAATATTCATAATATCAGTTGTACAATTTAATTAGGTGTATCAGATGCTGCAATGATATTTCCAATATCTCTAATAGCTTTCGAGAAAATGAGGAGGAAAGTCATGTTTTTATATAAATATACGGTTTTATTTTATTGCGTAATTATTAGTCATAGAACAAATATTCATAATGACAGTTGTACAGTTGAATTAGGTGTATCAGATGGTGCAATGATATTTCCAATATCTCTAATAGCTTTCGAGAAAATGAGGAAGAAAGTAATTTAAAAAAAAGTAAAATTCAGTATATATTAGTACTAGAGCAAATATTCATAATGACAGTAGTAGATTTTAATTAGGTCTATCAGATTCTGTAATGATATTTCCAATACCTCTAATATCTTTCGAGAAAATGAGGAGGAAAGTCGTGTTTTTATATAATTATACGGTTTTATTTTACTGCGTAATTATTAGTCATAGAACAAATATTCATAATTACAGTTGTACAGTTTAATTAGGTCTATCAGATGCTGCAATGATATTTCCAATATCTCTAATAGCTTTCGAGAAAATGAGGAGAAAAGTCATGTTTTTATATAAATATAAAGTTTTATTTTACTGCGTAATTATGAGTCATAGAACAAATATTCATAATTACAGTTGTACAGTTTAATTAGGTCTATCAGATGCTGCAATGATATTTCCAATATCTCTAATAGCTTTCGGGAAAATGAGAAGGAAAGTCATGTTTTTATATAAATATAAAGTTTATTTTACTGCGCAATTATTAGTCATAGAACAAATATTCATAATTACAGTTGTACAGTTTAATTAGGTCTATCAGATGCTGCAATGATATTTCCAATATCTCTAATAGCTTTCGAGAAAATGAGGAGGAAAGTCATGTTTTTATATAAATATTAAGTTTCATTTTACTGCGTAATTATGAGTCATAGAACTAATATTCATAATTACAGTTGTACAGTTTAATTAGGTCTATCAGATTCTGCAATGATATTTCCAATATCTCTAATAGCTTTCGGGAAAATGAGAAGGAAAGTCATGTTTTTATATAAATATAAAGTTTAATTTTACTGCGTAATTATTAGTCATAGAACAAATATTCATAATATCAGTTGTACAATTTAATTAGGTCTATCAGATGCTGCAATGATATTTCCAATATCTCTAATAGCTTTCGAGAAAATGAGGAGGAAAGTCATGTTTTTATATAAATATTAAGTTTCATTTTACTGCGTAATTATGAGTCATAGAACAAATATTCATAATACAGTTGTACAGTTTAATTAGGTCTATCAGATGCTGCAATGATATTTCCAATATCTCTAATAGCTTTCGGGAAAATGAGAAGGAAAGTCATTTTTTATATAAATATAAAGTTTAATTTTACTGCGTAATTATTAGTCATAGAACAAATATTCATAATATCAGTTGTACAATTTAATTAGGTGTATCAGATGCTGCAATGATATTTCCAATATCTCTAATAGCTTTCGAGAAAATGAGGAGGAAAGTCATGTTTTTATATAAATATACGGTTTTATTTTACTGCGTAATTATTAGTCATAGAACAAATATTCATAATGACAGTTGTACAGTTGAATTAGGTGTATCAGATGGTGCAATGATATTTCCAATATCTCTAATAGCTTTCGAGAAAATGAGGAAGAAAGTAATTTAAAAAAAAGTTAAAATTCAGTATATATTAGTACTAGAGCAAATATTCATAATGACAGTAGTAGATTTTAATTAGGTCTATCAGATTCTGTAATGATATTTCCAATACCTCTAATATCTTTCGAGAAAATGAGGAGGAAAGTCGTGTTTTTATATAATTATACGGTTTTATTTTACTGCGTAATTATTAGTCATAGAACAAATATTCATAATTACAGTTGTACAGTTTAATTAGGTCTATCAAATGCTGCAATGATATTTCCAATATCTCTAATAGCTTTCGAGAAAATGAGGAGGAAAGTCATGTTTTTATATAAATATAAAGTTTTATTTTACTGCGTAATTATGAGTCATAGAACAAATATTCATAATTACAGTTGTACAGTTTAATTAGGTCTATCAGATGCTTCAATGATATTTCCAGTATCTCTAATAGCTTTCGGGAAAATGAGAAGGAAAGTCATGTTTTTATATAAATATAAAGTTTAATTTTACTGCGTAATTATTAGTCATAGAACAAATATTCATAATTACAGTTGTACAGTTTAATTAGGTCTATCAGATGCTGCAATGATATTTCCAATATCTCTAATAGCTTTCGAGAAAATGAGGAGGAAAGTCATGTTTTTATATAAATATTAAGTTTCATTTTACTGCGTAATTATGAGTCATAGAACTAATATTCATAATTACAGTTGTACAGTTTAATTAGGTCTATCAGATTCTGCAATGATATTTCCAATATCTCTAATAGCTTTCGGGAAAATGAGAAGGAAAGTCATTTTTTATATAAATATAAAGTTTAATTTTACTGCGTAATTATTAGTCATAGAACAAATATTCATAATATCAGTTGTACAATTTAATTAGGTCTATCAGATGCTGCAATGATATTTCCAATATCTCTAATAGCTTTCGAGAAAATGAGGAGGAAAGTCATGTTTTTATATAAATATTAAGTTTCATTTTACTGCGTAATTATGAGTCATAGAACAAATATTCATAATACAGTTTGTACAGTTTAATTAGGTCTATCAGATGCTGCAATGATATTTCCAATATCTCTAATAGCTTTCGGGAAAATGAGAAGGAAAGTCATGTTTTTATATAAATATAAAGTTTAATTTTACTGCGTAATTATTAGTCATAGAACAAATATTCATAATATCAGTTGTACAATTTAATTAGGTCTATCAGATGCTGCAATGATATTTCCAATATCTCTAATAGCTTTCGAGAAAATGAGGAGGAAAGTCATGTTTTTATATAAATATACGGTTTTATTTTATTGCGTAATTATTAGTCATAGAACAAATATTCATAATGACAGTTGTACAGTTGAATTAGGTGTATCAGATGGTGCAATGATATTTCCAATATCTCTAATAGCTTTCGAGAAAATGAGGAAGAAAGTAATTTAAAAAAAAGTAAAATTCAGTATATATTAGTACTAGAGCAAATATTCATAATGACAGTAGTAGATTTTAATTAGGTCTATCAGATTCTGTAATGATATTTCCAATACCTCTAATATCTTTCGAGAAAATGAGGAGGAAAGTCGTGTTTTTATATAATTATACGGTTTTATTTTACTGCGTAATTATTAGTCATAGAACAAATATTCATAATTACAGTTGTACAGTTTAATTAGGTCTATCAAATGCTGCAATGATATTTCCAATATCTCTAATAGCTTTCGAGAAAATGAGGAGGAAAGTCATGTTTTTATATAAATATAAAGTTTTATTTTACTGCGTAATTATGAGTCATAGAACAAATATTCATAATTACAGTTGTACAGTTTAATTAGGTCTATCAGATGCTTCAATGATATTTCCAGTATCTCTAATAGCTTTCGGGAAAATGAGAAGGAAAGTCATGTTTTTATATAAATATAAAGTTTAATTTTACTGCGTAATTATTAGTCATAGAACAAATATTCATAATTACAGTTGTACAGTTTAATTAGGTCTATCAGATGCTGCAATGATATTTCCAATATCTCTAATAGCTTTCGAGAAAATGAGGAGGAAAGTCATGTTTTTATATAAATATTAAGTTTCATTTTACTGCGTAATTATGAGTCATAGAACTAATATTCATAATTACAGTTGTACAGTTTAATTAGGTCTATCAGATTCTGCAATGATATTTCCAATATCTCTAATAGCTTTCGGGAAAATGAGAAGGAAAGTCATGTTTTTATATAAATATAAAGTTTAATTTTACTGCGTAATTATTAGTCATAGAACAAATATTCATAATATCAGTTGTACAATTTAATTAGGTCTATCAGATGCTGCAATGATATTTCCAATATCTCTAATAGCTTTCGAGAAAATGAGGAGGAAAGTCATGTTTTTATATAAATATTAAGTTTCATTTTACTGCGTAATTATGAGTCATAGAACAAATATTCATAATACAGTTTTACAGTTTAATTAGGTCTATCAGATGCTGCAATGATATTTCCAATATCTCTAATAGCTTTCGGGAAAATGAGAAGGAAAGTCATGTTTTTATATAAATATAAAGTTTAATTTTACTGCGTAATTATTAGTCATAGAACAAATATTCATAATATCAGTTGTACAATTTAATTATGTGTATCAGATGCTGCAATGATATTTCCAATATCTCTAATAGCTTTCGAGAAAATGAGGAGGAAAGTCATGTTTTTATATAAATATACGGTTTTATTTTATTGCGTAATTATTAGTCATAGAACAAATATTCATAATGACAGTTGTACAGTTGAATTAGGTGTATCAGATGGTGCAATGATATTTCCAATATCTCTAATAGCTTTCGAGAAAATGAGGAAGAAAGTAATTTAAAAAAAAGTAAAATTCAGTATATATTAGTACTAGAGCAAATATTCATAATGTCAGTAGTAGATTTTAATTAGGTCTATCAGATTCTGTAATGATATTTCCAATACTCTAATATCTTTCGAGAAAATGAGGAGGAAAGTCGTGTTTTTATATAATTATACGGTTTTATTTTACTGCGTAATTATTAGTCATAGAACAAATATTCATAATTACAGTTGTACAGTTTAATTAGGTCTATCAAATGCTGCAATGATATTTCCAATATCTCTAATAGCTTTCGAGAAAATGAGGAGAAAAGTCATGTTTTTATATAAATATAAAGTTTTATTTTACTGCGTAATTATGAGTCATAGAACAAATATTCATAATTACAGTTGTACAGTTTAATTAGGTCTATCAGATGCTTCAATGATATTTCCAATATCTCTAATAGCTTTCGGGAAAATGAGAAGGAAAGTCATGTTTTTATATAAATATAAAGTTTAATTTTACTGCGTAATTATTAGTCATAGAACATATATTCATAATTACAGTTGTACAGTTTAATTAGGTCTATCAGATGCTGCAATGATATCTCCAATATCTCTAATAGCTTTCGAGAAAATGAGGAGGAAAGTCATGTTTTTATATAAATATTAAGTTTCATTTTACTGCGTAATTATGAGTCATAGAACTAATATTCATAATTACAGTTGTACAGTTTAATTAGGTCTATCAGATTCTGCAATGATATTTCCAATATCTCTAATAGCTTTCGGGAAAATGAGAAGGAAAGTCAATTTTTTATATAAATATAAAGTTTAATTTTACTGCGTAATTATTAGTCATAGAACAAATATTCATAATATCAGTTGTACAATTTAATTAGGTCTATCAGATGCTGCAATGATATTTCCAATATCTCTAATAGCTTTCGAGAAAATGAGGAGGAAAGTCATGTTTTTATATAAATATTAAGTTTCATTTTACTGCGTAATTATGAGTCATAGAACAAATATTCATAAATACAGTTGTACAGTTTAATTAGGTCTATCAGATGCTGCAATGATATTTCCAATATCTCTAATAGCTTTCGGGAAAATGAGAAGGAAAGTCATTTTTTATATAAATATAAAGTTTAATTTTACTGCGTAATTATTAGTCATAGAACAAATATTCATAATATCAGTTGTACAATTTAATTAGGTGTATCAGATGCTGCAATGATATTTCCAATATCTCTAATAGCTTTCGAGAAAATGAGGAGGAAAGTCATGTTTTTATATAAATATACGGTTTTATTTTATTGCGTAATTATTAGTCATAGAACAAATATTCATAATGACAGTTGTACAGTTGAATTAGGTGTATCAGATGGTGCAATGATATTTCCAATATCTCTAATAGCTTTCGAGAAAATGAGGAAGAAAGTAATTTAAAAAAAAGTAAAATTCAGTATATATTAGTACTAGAGCAAATATTCATAATGACAGTAGTAGATTTTAATTAGGTCTATCAGATTCTGTAATGATATTTCCAATACCTCTAATATCTTTCGAGAAAATGAGGAGGAAAGTCGTGTTTTTATATAATTATACGGTTTTATTTTACTGCGTAATTATTAGTCATAGAACAAATATTCATAATTACAGTTGTACAGTTTAATTAGGTCTATCAAATGCTGCAATGATATTTCCAATATCTCTAATAGCTTTCGAGAAAATGAGGAGGAAAGTCATGTTTTTATATAAATATAAAGTTTTATTTTACTGCGTAATTATGAGTCATAGAACAAATATTCATAATTACAGTTGTACAGTTTAATTAGGTCTATCAGATGCTTCAATGATATTTCCAGTATCTCTAATAGCTTTCGGGAAAATGAGAAGGAAAGTCATGTTTTTATATAAATATAAAGTTTAATTTTACTGCGTAATTATTAGTCATAGAACAAATATTCATAATTACAGTTGTACAGTTTAATTAGGTCTATCAGATGCTGCAATGATATTTCCAATATCTCTAATAGCTTTCGAGAAAATGAGGAGGAAAGTCATGTTTTTATATAAATATTAAGTTTCATTTTACTGCGTAATTATGAGTCATAGAACTAATATTCATAATTACAGTTGTACAGTTTAATTAGGTCTATCAGATTCTGCAATGATATTTCCAATATCTCTAATAGCTTTCGGGAAAATGAGAAGGAAAGTCAATTTTTTATATAAATATAAAGTTTAATTTTACTGCGTAATTATTAGTCATAGAACAAATATTCATAATATCAGTTGTACAATTTAATTAGGTCTATCAGATGCTGCAATGATATTTCCAATATCTCTAATAGCTTTCGAGAAAATGAGGAGGAAAGTCATGTTTTTATATAAATATTAAGTTTCATTTTACTGCGTAATTATGAGTCATAGAACAAATATTCATAAATACAGTTTTACAGTTTAATTAGGTCTATCAGATGCTGCAATGATATTTCCAATATCTCTAATAGCTTTCGGGAAAATGAGAAGGAAAGTCATGTTTTTATATAAATATAAAGTTTAATTTTACTGCGTAATTATTAGTCATAGAACAAATATTCATAATATCAGTTGTACAATTTAATTATGTGTATCAGATGCTGCAATGATATTTCCAATATCTCTAATAGCTTTCGAGAAAATGAGGAGGAAAGTCATGTTTTTATATAAATATACGGTTTTATTTTATTGCGTAATTATTAGTCATAGAACAAATATTCATAATGACAGTTGTACAGTTGAATTAGGTGTATCAGATGGTGCAATGATATTTCCAATATCTCTAATAGCTTTCGAGAAAATGAGGAAGAAAGTAATTTAAAAAAAAGTAAAATTCAGTATATATTAGTACTAGAGCAAATATTCATAATGACAGTAGTAGATTTTAATTAGGTCTATCAGATTCTGTAATGATATTTCCAATACCTCTAATATCTTTCGAGAAAATGAGGAGGAAAGTCGTGTTTTTATATAATTATACGGTTTTATTTTACTGCGTAATTATTAGTCATAGAACAAATATTCATAATTACAGTTGTACAGTTTAATTAGGTCTATCAAATGCTGCAATGATATTTCCAATATCTCTAATAGCTTTCGAGAAAATGAGGAGAAAAGTCATGTTTTTATATAAATATAAAGTTTTATTTTACTGCGTAATTATGAGTCATAGAACAAATATTCATAATTACAGTTGTACAGTTTAATTAGGTCTATCAGATGCTTCAATGATATTTCCAATATCTCTAATAGCTTTCGGGAAAATGAGAAGGAAAGTCATGTTTTTATATAAATATAAAGTTTAATTTTACTGCGTAATTATTAGTCATAGAACATATATTCATAATTACAGTTGCACAGTTTAATTAGGTCTATCAGATGCTGCAATGATATTTCCAATATCTCTAATAGCTTTCGAGAAAATGAGGAGGAAAGTCATGTTTTTATATAAATATTAAGTTTCATTTTACTGCGTAATTATGAGTCATAGAACTAATATTCATAATTACAGTTGTACAGTTTAATTAGGTCTATCAGATTCTGCAATGATATTTCCAATATCTCTAATAGCTTTCGGGAAAATGAGAAGGAAAGTCAATTTTTTATATAAATATAAAGTTTAATTTTACTGCGTAATTATTAGTCATAGAACAAATATTCATAATATCAGTTGTACAATTTAATTAGGTCTATCAGATGCTGCAATGATATTTCCAATATCTCTAATAGCTTTCGAGAAAATGAGGAGGAAAGTCATGTTTTTATATAAATATTAAGTTTCATTTTACTGCGTAATTATGAGTCATAGAACAAATATTCATAAATACAGTTGTACAGTTTAATTAGGTCTATCAGATGCTGCAATGATATTTCCAATATCTCTAATAGCTTTCGGGAAAATGAGAAGGAAAGTCATTTTTTATATAAATATAAAGTTTAATTTTACTGCGTAATTATTAGTCATAGAACAAATATTCATAATATCAGTTGTACAATTTAATTAGGTGTATCAGATGCTGCAATGATATTTCCAATATCTCTAATAGCTTTCGAGAAAATGAGGAGGAAAGTCATGTTTTTATATAAATATACGGTTTTATTTTATTGCGTAATTATTAGTCATAGAACAAATATTCATAATGACAGTTGTACAGTTGAATTAGGTGTATCAGATGGTGCAATGATATTTCCAATATCTCTAATAGCTTTCGAGAAAATGAGGAAGAAAGTAATTTTAAAAAAAAGTAAAATTCAGTATTTATTAGTACTAGAGCAAATATTCATAATGACAGTTGTAGATTTTAATTAGGTCTATCAGATTCTGTAATGATATTTCCAATACCTCTAATATCTTTCGAGAAAATGAGGAGGAAAGTCGTGTTTTTATATAATTATACGGTTTTATTTTACTGCGTAATTATTAGTCATAGAACAAATATTCATAATTACAGTTGTACAGTTTAATTAGGTCTATCAAATGCTGCAATGATATTTCCAATATCTCTAATAGCTTTCGAGAAAATGAGGAGGAAAGTCATGTTTTTATATAAATATAAAGTTTTATTTTACTGCGTAATTATGAGTCATAGAACAAATATTCATAATTACAGTTGTACAGTTTAATTAGGTCTATCAGATGCTTCAATGATATTTCCAGTATCTCTAATAGCTTTCGGGAAAATGAGAAGGAAAGTCATGTTTTTATATAAATATAAAGTTTAATTTTACTGCGTAATTATTAGTCATAGAACAAATATTCATAATTACAGTTGTACAGTTTAATTAGGTCTATCAGATGCTGCAATGATATTTCCAATATCTCTAATAGCTTTCGAGAAAATGAGGAGGAAAGTCATGTTTTTATATAAATATTAAGTTTCATTTTACTGCGTAATTATGAGTCATAGAACTAATATTCATAATTACAGTTGTACAGTTTAATTAGGTCTATCAGATTCTGCAATGATATTTCCAATATCTCTAATAGCTTTCGGGAAAATGAGAAGGAAAGTCAATTTTTTATATAAATATAAAGTTTAATTTTACTGCGTAATTATTAGTCATAGAACAAATATTCATAATATCAGTTGTACAATTTAATTAGGTCTATCAGATGCTGCAATGATATTTCCAATATCTCTAATAGCTTTCGAGAAAATGAGGAGGAAAGTCATGTTTTTATATAAATATTAAGTTTCATTTTACTGCGTAATTATGAGTCATAGAACAAATATTCATAATACAGTTTTACAGTTTAATTAGGTCTATCAGATGCTGCAATGATATTTCCAATATCTCTAATAGCTTTCGGGAAAATGAGAAGGAAAGTCATGTTTTTATATAAATATAAAGTTTAATTTTACTGCGTAATTATTAGTCATAGAACAAATATTCATAATATCAGTGTTACAATTTAATTATGTGTATCAGATGCTGCAATGATATTTCCAATATCTCTAATAGCTTTCGAGAAAATGAGGAGGAAAGTCATGTTTTTATATAAATATACGGTTTTATTTTATTGCGTAATTATTAGTCATAGAACAAATATTCATAATGACAGTTGTACAGTTGAATTAGGTGTATCAGATGGTGCAATGATATTTCCAATATCTCTAATAGCTTTCGAGAAAATGAGGAAGAAAGTAATTTAAAAAAAAGTAAAATTCAGTATATATTAGTACTAGAGCAAATATTCATAATGACAGTAGTAGATTTTAATTAGGTCTATCAGATTCTGTAATGATATTTCCAATACCTCTAATATCTTTCGAGAAAATGAGGAGGAAAGTCGTGTTTTTATATAATTATACGGTTTTATTTTACTGCGTAATTATTAGTCATAGAACAAATATTCATAATTGCAGTTGTACAGTTTAATTAGGTCTATCAAATGCTGCAATGATATTTCCAATATCTCTAATAGCTTTCAAGAAAATGAGGAGAAAAGTCATGTTTTTATATAAATATAAAGTTTTATTTTACTGCGTAATTATGAGTCATAGAACAAATATTCATAATTACAGTTGTACAGTTTAATTAGGTCTATCAGATGCTTCAATGATATTTCCAATATCTCTAATAGCTTTCGGGAAAATGAGAAGGAAAGTCATGTTTTTATATAAATATAAAGTTTAATTTTACTGCGTAATTATTAGTCATAGAACAAATATTCATAATTACAGTTGTACAGTTTAATTAGGTCTATCAGATGCTGCAATGATATTTCCAATATCTCTAATAGCTTTCGAGAAAATGAGGAAAGTCATGTTTTTATATAAATATTAAGTTTCATTTTACTGCGTAATTATGAGTCATAGAACTAATATTCATAATTACAGTTGTACAGTTTAATTAGGTCTATCAGATTCTGCAATGATATTTCCAATATCTCTAATAGCTTTCGGGAAAATGAGAAGGAAAGTCAATTTTTTATATAAATATAAAGTTTAATTTTACTGCGTAATTATTAGTCATAGAACAAATATTCATAATATCAGTTGTACAATTTAATTAGGTCTATCAGATGCTGCAATGATATTTCCAATATCTCTAATAGCTTTCGAGAAAATGAGGAGGAAAGTCATGTTTTTATATAAATATTAAGTTTCATTTTACTGCGTAATTATGAGTCATAGAACAAATATTCATAAATATAGTTGTACAGTTTAATTAGGTCTATCAGATGCTGCAATGATATTTCCAATATCTCTAATAGCTTTCGGGAAAATGAGAAGGAAAGTCATGTTTTTATATAAATATAAAGTTTAATTTTACTGCGTAATTATTAGTCATAGAACAAATATTCATAATATCAGTTGTACAATTTAATTAGGTGTATCAGATGCTGCAATG
This sequence comes from Metacarcinus magister, assembly GCA_029783475.1. Taxonomy (NCBI): domain Eukaryota; kingdom Metazoa; phylum Arthropoda; class Malacostraca; order Decapoda; family Cancridae; genus Metacarcinus; species Metacarcinus magister. The sequence goes on along the minus strand of JAPQNM010000011.1, from coordinate 2,607,826 downwards.
ATATTTCCAATATCTCTAATAGCTTTCGAGAAAATGAGGAGGAAAGTCATGTTTTTATATAAATATACGGTTTTATTTTATTGCGTAATTATTAGTCATAGAACAAATATTCATAATGACAGTTGTACAGTTGAATTAGGTGTATCAGATGGTGCAATGATATTTCCAATATCTCTAATAGCTTTCGAGAAAATGAGGAAGAAAGTAATTTAAAAAAAAGTAAAATTCAGTATATATTAGTACTAGAGCAAATATTCATAATGACAGTAGTAGATTTTAATTAGGTCTATCAGATTCTGTAATGATATTTCCAATACCTCTAATATCTTTCGAGAAAATGAGGAGGAAAGTCGTGTTTTTATATAATTATACGGTTTTATTTTACTGTGTAATTATTAGTCATAGAACAAATATTCATAATTACAGTTGTACAGTTTAATTAGGTCTATCAAATGCTGCAATGATATTTCCAATATCTCTAATAGCTTTCGAGAAAATGAGGAGGAAAGTCATGTTTTTATATAAATATAAAGTTTTATTTTACTGCGTAATTATGAGTCATAGAACAAATATTCATAATTACAGTTGTACAGTTTAATTAGGTCTATCAGATGCTTCAATGATATTTCCAATATCTCTAATAGCTTTCGGGAAAATGAGAAGGAAAGTCATGTTTTTATATAAATATAAAGTTTAATTTTACTGCGTAATTATTAGTCATAGAACAAATATTCATAATTACAGTTGTACAGTTTAATTAGGTCTATCAGATGCTGCAATGATATTTCCAATATCTCTAATAGCTTTCGAGAAAATGAGGAGGAAAGTCATGTTTTTATATAAATATTAAGTTTCATTTTACTGCGTAATTATGAGTCATAGAACTAATATTCATAATTACAGTTGTACAGTTTAATTAGGTCTATCAGATTCTGCAATGATATTTCCAATATCTCTAATAGCTTTCGGGAAAATGAGAAGGAAAGTCAATTTTTTATATAAATATAAAGTTTAATTTTACTGCGTAATTATTAGTCATAGAACAAATATTCATAATATCAGTTGTACAATTTAATTAGGTCTATCAGATGCTGCAATGATATTTACAATAACTCTAATAGCTTTCGAGAAAATGAGGAGGAAAGTCACGTTTTTATATAAATATTAAGTTTCATTTTACTGCGTAATTATGAGTCATAGAACAAATATTCATAAATACAGTTTTACAGTTTAATTAGGTCTATCAGATGCTTCAATGATATTTCCAATATCTCTAATAGCTTTCGGGAAAATGAGAAGGAAAGTCATGTTTTTATATAAATATAAAGTTTAATTTTACTGCGTAATTATTAGTCATAGAACAAATATTCATAATTACAGTTGTACAGTTTAATTAGGTCTATCAGATGCTGCAATGATATTTCCAATATCTCTAATAGCTTTCGAGAAAATGAGGAAAGTCATGTTTTTATATAAATATTAAGTTTCATTTTACTGCGTAATTATGAGTCATAGAACTAATATTCATAATTACAGTTGTACAGTTTAATTAGGTCTATCAGATTCTGCAATGATATTTCCAATATCTCTAATAGCTTTCGGGAAAATGAGAAGGAAAGTCAATTTTTTATATAAATATAAAGTTTAATTTTACTGCGTAATTATTAGTCATAGAACAAATATTCATAATATCAGTTGTACAATTTAATTAGGTCTATCAGATGCTGCAATGATATTTCCAATATCTCTAATAGCTTTCGAGAAAATGAGGAGGAAAGTCATGTTTTTATATAAATATTAAGTTTCATTTTACTGCGTAATTATGAGTCATAGAACAAATATTCATAAATATAGTTGTACAGTTTAATTAGGTCTATCAGATGCTGCAATGATATTTCCAATATCTCTAATAGCTTTCGGGAAAATGAGAAGGAAAGTCACGTTTTTATATAAATATAAAGTTTAATTTTACTGCGTAATTATTAGTCATAGAACAAATATTCATAATATCAGTTGTACAATTTAATTAGGTGTATCAGATGCTGCAATGATATTTCCAATATCTCTAATAGCTTTCGAGAAAATGAGGAGGAAAGTCATGTTTTTATATAAATATACGGTTTTATTTTATTGCGTAATTATTAGTCATAGAACAAATATTCATAATGACAGTTGTACAGTTGAATTAGGTGTATCAGATGGTGCAATGATATTTCCAATATCTCTAATAGCTTTCGAGAAAATGAGGAAGAAAGTAATTTTAAAAAAAGTAAAATTCAGTATATATTAGTACTAGAGCAAATATTCATAATGACAGTAGTAGATTTTAATTAGGTCTATCAGATTCTGTAATGATATTTCCAATACCTCTAATATCTTTCGAGAAAATGAGGAGGAAAGTCGTGTTTTTATATAATTATACGGTTTTATTTTACTGTGTAATTATTAGTCATAGAACAAATATTCATAATTACAGTTGTACAGTTTAATTAGGTCTATCAAATGCTGCAATGATATTTCCAATATCTCTAATAGCTTTCGAGAAAATGAGGAGGAAAGTCATGTTTTTATATAAATATAAAGTTTTATTTTACTGCGTAATTATGAGTCATAGAACAAATATTCATAATTACAGTTGTACAGTTTAATTAGGTCTATCAGATGCTTCAATGATATTTCCAATATCTCTAATAGCTTTCGGGAAAATGAGAAGGAAAGTCATGTTTTTATATAAATATAAAGTTTAATTTTACTGCGTAATTATTAGTCATAGAACAAATATTCATAATTACAGTTGTACAGTTTAATTAGGTCTATCAGATGCTGCAATGATATTTCCAATATCTCTAATAGCTTTCGAGAAAATGAGGAGGAAAGTCATGTTTTTATATAAATATTAAGTTTCATTTTACTGCGTAATTATGAGTCATAGAACTAATATTCATAATTACAGTTGTACAGTTTAATTAGGTCTATCAGATTCTGCAATGATATTTCCAATATCTCTAATAGCTTTCGGGAAAATGAGAAGGAAAGTCAATTTTTTATATAAATATAAAGTTTAATTTTACTGCGTAATTATTAGTCATAGAACAAATATTCATAATATCAGTTGTACAATTTAATTAGGTCTATCAGATGCTGCAATGATGTTTCCAATAACTCTAATAGCTTTCGAGAAAATGAGGAGGAAAGTCACGTTTTTATATAAAT
>JAPQNM010000011.1:2598754-2601254 GCA_029783475.1 Metacarcinus magister | reverse complement strand
TTTTCCTCCTTTCTACACAACTATTTCCCATTATTTCCTTTTGTTTCCCATTTTTTCCCTCTCCATTTTCCTGTTTGTCCTTGAACTTTGACCTTGAGAACCTTTGGAAGACTAATGGGGGGTCTGACCTGACCTGACCTGACCTGACCTGACCTGACCCTTGGGAACGAGTAACTGGAGGGAAAAAGTGACGTGATTGAGGAAAATGACTTGAATTGGAGGAAAGGAGGAAGGAGGAAGGAAGGAAGGAAGGAAGGAAGGAAGGAAGGAAGGAAGGAGGAAGGAGGAAGGAGGAGCAGGACAGAGGGAAGATGGAAGGAAGAGGAGAGAAGGACAGGAGAAAGAAGAGGGAAGGAAGAGGAGGACAAGAGGAGAGGAAATGAGAGAAGGAAGAGGAGGAGAGAAGGAGGAAGGAAGGACAGGTAAAGGAAGCATGAAATGGGCGTGAAAGTGTAATAGAAGAGGGAGGGAAGAGAGGAAGGAGAGAGAGGAGAGAGGGAGAGAGAGGAGAGGGGAAGAAGGATTAGAGAAGGGAAGGAAGAGGGGAAGAGAGTGAAGGAGATTTACACTTCCTATAAGAACCCCTTTGATCTGTGTGTGTGTGTGTGTGTGTGTGTGTGTGTGTGTGTGTGTGTGTGTGTGTGTGTGTGTGGAGGAAACTGGACTCTCACTTGGATACGAGCACAAACACACACACACACACACACACACACCCACCCACACACACACACACACACACACACACACACACACACACACACACACACACACACACACACACACACACACACACACACACACACAAGGATGCTAAATTCAGACGAGTATTGTGATTCTCTGACAGTATTCTCGCTGCTACCGACGAAGGAAGAGGAGGAGGAGGAGGAGGAGGAGAGGAGGAGGAGGAGGAGAGGAGGAGGAGGAGGAGGAGGAGGGGAGGAGGAGGAGGAGGGAAGGATCAACAGAAGGTGAAATAGAATAAAAAATAATAGGAAACAAGAAAAATGAGAGCATGAAAAGAGCAGTAACTAGAGGAGGAGGAGGAGGAGGAGGAGGAGGAGGAGGAGGAGGAGGAGGAGAGAAGGAGGAGAGCCAGAAGAGCAGGAAGAGAAGGAGCAAAGAGCAGGGTGGTCTGGCTCTTTACGAGGGAGGAGGAGGAGGAGGGAGGAGGAGGAGGAGGAGGAAGAGGAGGGTAAGGTAAGGTTGCAATACAATGCCCTCTTGCAACCATTTAAACTTTTATACTGAGACGAATTCCTGCAATGTTGTCCTACACGTCCCGGCTTGGGTGAGGTTGGGGGGGGGGTGAGGTTGGGGGGTTGAGGGGTGAGGTAGGGGGGGGTGGGGGGGTGAGGTTGGGGGGGTAGGGTTGGTGGGTGAGGGTGTGTTGACCTGAAGGTAGGAAGGAAGGAGAATAATCAAGGAAGGAAGGTAGAGATGCAACGAGACAGAGAGAGAGAGAGAGAGAGAGAGAGAGAGAGAGGAGAGAGAGAGAGAGAGAGAGAGCAGAGAGAGAATCCAATAAAGATATCTCACTCTCGCTCTATTCCTGACATCGATAAACACAGAGGAGATAAAACAGATAGAGAGAGAGAGAGAGAGAGAGAGAGAGAGAGAGAGAGAGAGAGAGAGAGAGAGAGAGAGGAAAATTGATAGAAAAAAGAAGAAGGAAGGAGTAGCTTAGAGAGGATAAAGAGAAAGTAGTAGTTAGAGGAGGAGGAGGAGGAGGAGGAAGAAGAAGAGGAGGAGGAGGAGGAAGAAGAAGAAGAAGAGGAGGAGGAGGAGAGAACAAACGAGCTGTAACTTTAAAAGGACACAGAAGAAAGGAGTAAAAGGAGGAGACAGAGAGAAAGGAAAGTGTAATATATCTTAGAGGATAAAAACGAAAGGAGGAGGAGGAGGAAGAGGAGGAGGAGGAGGAGGAGGAGGAGGAATAGAAAGACTAGAGTGTGGGAAGAAAAAAAGGAAGAGGAAGAAAAGTGACAGTGAGAGAAGAACGAGACTCCATTAGAGAGAGAGAGAGAGAGAGAGAGAGAGAGAGAGAGAGAGAGAGAGAGAGAGAGAGAGAGAGAGGTGTGTCAGGTATCCAATTGATAATCACGAGCTAATTACGTCAGGTGTGCTTGGAATGAAGACAGTCAAGGTAGGATCTCTCTCTCTCTCTCTCTCTCTCTCTCTCTCTCTCTCTCTCTCTCTCTCTCTCTCTCTCTCTCTCTCTCTCTCTCTCAAGGTCATATAAACAATATAGGACCTGAACTTTGCTCTTCTAGTCAAATATTCATCCTATGTATCCTGCATTCTCCTGTTGACACACACACACACACACACACACACACACACACACACACACACACACACACACACACACACACACACACACACACACACACACATATATACATATACACATCCGCATTGTTCTCTCTCTCTCTCTCTCTCTCTCTCTCTCTCTCTCTCTCTCTCTCTCTCTCTCTCTCTCTCTCTCTCTCTCTCTCTCTCT
>JAPQNM010000011.1:2583754-2588754 GCA_029783475.1 Metacarcinus magister | reverse complement strand
AAGAAAAAAAGTGAGTGAGATGTGACCAACCTTCATCTTATTTTCTTTAGTTTAGAGGCGTGACTATTGTATTTTACCCCTCGCGTCACCTAACTTAATAACACACACTTAGCGGCGCCCTTGGTTGTGGTGTTAGGGCGGCAGTGAGGCGTGGAAAGCTTGTTATAGACTCTTGAAGGAGACTCAAGACTGAAGACAAGCAACTCTGACGTACCCCAAGGCAAGCTAGAGTCACCACCTCCATTAATATTCTCAGTACATCCATCTCTTCTTCTTCCACTGTCATATCTCCTCCTCTTTCTCCTCCTCCTCCTCCTCCTCCTCCTCCTCCTCCTCCTCCTCCTCCTCCTCCCACCACCACCACAAGGCCGAAGGGAAAAAACCGCAATGAGTGAGCAAGGAAACTGTTCTGAAATCGTGTCAAGTGTCGTCTTATTGCGATCATCAACAATCTTGGCATTCCCTCTCTCTCTCTTTCTCTTTCTCTCTTTTTGTTTCTCTCGCAGGAAATATTGAGGGAAGAAAGGAAAGTAAAACAGAGAGAGGGAGGTAAAGGGAAATAAAACAGAAAGGGAAAGGAAAGGAAAGGGAAGGGAAGGGAAAGAGAAGGGAAGGAATATGTTCTAAGAAAACCTTGATCTGCTTCACTTGTCTAAATAAAGCAAGAAATGATCAACTTATTTTCCACTGATCATTATCTTACCCCCCTCAACACACACACACACACAGCATCCCCCAGCATTACACATCAATTACCACCTTTCCACACCTTCTCAAATCAACCTTATTACCTGCCCACCACCACCACCACCACCACCACCTGTTTCATCACCACTGTGCGCAGATGTTTGCACCTCTTAAGAAGATTTCCCAACTCGCCCTCGTTCCCTGCTTACAAACAGTTGCACGTCTGACTACCAACATCCGCTGCTACAACATCACGATCCTCCCTCATTAGAAACCCCTTAAGAAAAAAAAAAATTGAAGTACAAATCTCTATTATTCTCCTCTCATTATATATTTCCCTCCTTGACAGACAATTAGGTTAGTTTTTGGTGCCTTTTTAGTACAGTTTTCCACCTGGTTATCACTCCTAATGAGGTTGTTGACGCTGTTTAGCTTGTCAACAATCAGGAAAGGGGAAAAAAGGGGAGTGGAGTCCATTGGAAGCGGTAGTAAGCAGGCCAGGGTGAGAGGTTATCAAGGGGGTGAAATTTAGGGGAACGAGAGAGAGAGAGAGAGAGAGAGAGAGAGAGAGAGAGAGAGAGAGAGAGAGAGAGACAGGGTTTAAAGTATGTGTGTGTGTGTGTGTGTGTGTGTGTGTGTAAGGGTATAAGCAACGTAAGCCTAACTCCATCCCAATACTGTTACCGCAGGGCTCAGTCAGCTATGCACCAATATTGCTACGCCGTGGAAAGTGGCGTGGAATCACTTGGCCGCCGTTACACTCCCTCCCGCGGCTACACTATACTCCTACCACGCTATTACACCATCACATACAGGGTTCAGGTACTCCCCGACTACCCATACATCCTTACTGTATTCTTGTAGTATTGTATTTACTTCCTATCCCCCTCCTGTACCCTGGTTTACCTTCCCTACGAGTGCTACATCGTTTCAAAGTACAGTTGAGTTTAAGATGTTAATTGTGTGTTTTGGTATGTCACTCAGTGTGGGTTTTTTGTTCTACTTTTTGTGTGGAAATGCCAAACGTACACATTCCGGCGAGGTTGTGGTGGTGGTGTGTGTGTGTGTGTGTGTGTGTGTGTGGCTGTCTGTCCTTTAAGAATTTGGTCATAACCTTTAAGAGTGTAACAACTTATGGAGAGAGAGAGAGAGAGAGAGAGAGAGAGAGAGAGAGAGAGAGAGAGAAAAAGGGACACACACACAAAATAATAAATAAATAAAAACATTGAACCAACCATGCATTGAGTAGCAAGTGTCGCCTTTACCTAACCAATCAGCTCCGCCATTCTAACATCAAACGGCCTGTCATTGGCTGAGGCGAGGGACAAGGGGGGGGAGGGTGAGGGACGAGGGACGAGGAAGCCAAATCGTCCCCAGGTTGAACGGTGAACCGGTTTCTTATCGAGCCAGAAAATAAGCTTCAGACTTTTATTTAGCTGCGTCGAGTCTCAGTCTGTTTGTTCAGTGTTGCCAAGTTTAAGGTGGTGGTGGTGGTGGTGGTGTGGTGGTGGTGGTGGTGGGTGGTGTGGTGGTGTGTGGTAGTGGTGATGTTGCTGCCATTTTGTTTGGTATCACTGTGGTGGTAGTGGTGGTGATGGTGGTGGTGAGTAGGATGTAGTTCTTGTTTTTGTTTTTTTGTTTTTTCTGGTGGTGGTGAGTGAAGGTGTAGATTGTGGTGGTGGTGGTGGTGGTGGTGGTGGTGAGGGAGAAGGAGAAGGAGAAGGAGAAGGAGAGAGGAAAAAAAATGATCCGTTTGATTCTAGTATTTCCTGTTTTTGTGGTGGTGGTAGTGATGTCTTTTTTTTATTCTTTTTTTTTTTACTCTAGCTGTTGTATAGTGGCGATCACACACACACACACACACACACACACACACACACACACACACACACACACACACCCACCCATTCCCTTCACTTTTATCGTGATGGGCTGCGTCACGCCCTTCAGCCGCCCGCACCCCATCACGCCCTCCGCGCCAAACACATCACGGGGGGCGGCACGTGGAGGGTAGATAAGGAGGAGGAGGAGAGGGAGGAGGAGGAGGAGGAGGAAGGGGACGTGTAGGAGTAAGGGAAAAGAAGGAGAGAGAGAGAGAGAGAGAGAGAGAGGGGGGGGTGAGGGGAGAGACTTAAAAACTGGACCTTATTAACCCAAGTCCATGCTGGTGACCTTTTCCATGGACCAGGTGGAGACTCTCACCTTTGTGGCGTGGTGGTGGAGGTGGAGGAGGTGGACGGGGGGGTAGGGGGGGGTTGGGGGTAAAGTAATGCCCACAGATCAAGTCAAGCGTGCCCAAACTGCCCACTGGCTCCCCAACGTGATCAAGTGTACGTATGTAAGGCCTTGCCACGCCCTCACACACGCCCACACCCACCCCCACCCACCCAACGCCCCCAACACGCCCAGACCCTCACACACTAACCCTTGTAAAGTCGTGTTGCACCTGTGTATGGCGTGAGGGGTGTGTGTGTGTGCGTGTGTGTGTGTGTGTGTGTGTGTGTGTGTGTGTGTGTGTGTGTGTGTGTTAATTTACCTGCCTACCACATCTCCAAAAAAAGTAGACTTGCAAGGTGGTGGTGGTGGTGGTGGTGGTGGTGGTGTTATTGGTGTTGTTGGTGTTGTAATTGTTCAAAGATTTCCCTCCGTTGCGTTTCACTTCAACTGGACTCTGCACGCAACACAATACCTCCCCTTCCCTCCCCCTTCCCCCCCCTTCCCTCCCCTTCCCTCCCCTTCCCTCCCCTTCCTTTACCAGGCCAAACAGACAAACAGACAGACAGACAGCGGCTCTCGAACGGAAATAGAGCGGAAACCATAACAGCTGAATGATAAAGGGAAAGTGTGTACTGAAGGAGGAGGAGGAGGAGGAGGAGGAAGGGAGGAGGAGGAGGAGGAGGAGGAAGAAGGGAGTGGTCACTGCAGAAAAATTACTTCCTCTTTCACTGTCTAAGTCAAGAGAATATTAAGAAAGAGTTTTATATGCACCAGAGAGAGAGAGAGAGAGAGAGAGGGGGGGGGTTATTGAGGTGAAAGTAAGTGAGCGAGCGAGCGTGGATCAAGGTAGTTAAGAGCTAATTGTCTCCAAGGTAATTAGTGAATGTAAATGGGTTAATTTTAAGGCAAGATCAGGAAGTGTATGAGTAGTTAATGGGTTGATTGCATGGGGAATTATGTGCAATCTCTCTCTCTCTCTCTCTCTCTCTCTCTCTCTCTCTCTCTCTCTCTCTCTCTCTCTCTCTCTCTCTCTCTCTCTCCTCGTACATCTCATCATCAAGCCTGTCTTTACCACCTTGCATAAATTAGAGAGAGAGAGAGAGAGAAGAAAAAAAAATTTGTCCTTCCATTAATATTTTCCTTTCCTCATCTCTTCCCTTCCCTTCATTCCTCTCTTCCCCATCCCATCCCATCCCATCATTCCCTTTCCCTTAGCATACCTTCTCATAGTCATCCCTTCCCTTCCCTTCCCTTTCCTTTTCCTCACCTCACCTCCCTCACCCCCCCTCACCCCTCTCTCCTCTCTCCTTTCTACAGTATATAAAAAAAAAAAAGCATTAATAGAGGCGGTGAAATCCTGACGTGGGTTTAAAAGTTGTTTCTCTTTGCATGGGTGTGATTAGGGGGGCGTGGGGGGGCGAGGACAGGTGGACAGGTAAGAATGGGTGGACCTACCTACCTACCTACCTTACCTTACCTTTCTTACCTTACCTTACCTTACCTTTCTCCTCTTACCTTACCTGTCAGACGGGTTTGAAGAGTGAGTGTGTGTGTGTGTGTGTGTGTGTGTGTGTGTGTGTGTGTGTGTGTGTGTGTTGGTGTGAGGTCTGAAACGCCTTACCTTGCTTTGCCTTATCTTCACTTGCAATAAAATAAATAAATAAATAAATAAATAAAAGTAATGGAGGTGGATATTTACGTGAAGGAATGGTGGTGAGAGTAAGGAATGGGTGGTGATAGTGATGGTGGTGGTGGTGGTGGTGGGTGTCAGGTAGCTTAATTACAACACAGGTGGAGATCTGAAAGGTGATAGTGTGGTGAGGGAAAGGTAAAAGTGTGATGAGTATAGTGATGACTAGTGATGAGGGATAACTTAGTAGTGATGACAGATGACTTAGTACTGATGACATGACTTAATAGTGATGACAGATGACTTATTAATAGTGATGACAGATGACTAAATAGTGATGACATGACTTAATAGTGATGACAGATGACTTACAAACAATAGAAGTGAGGAGGAACAAGGAGTCATGTCAGTGGTGAAGGGAGTGTTAGTGAAGGGGAGGACGGAGACGCAGGGAGAAGGGGAAGGG
>JAPQNM010000011.1:2551254-2578754 GCA_029783475.1 Metacarcinus magister | reverse complement strand
CCTTTATATTTTATTCTTTTTATGTAATTGAGTAGTTTCGTGTTTGTGAGTGAGTGAGTGAGTGTGAGTGAGTGAGTCTTTGTGGATCGTTCATATGAAAGGGAAATGAAGCTTGTGTTATGTTAATGAATGAGTGATATCAAAGAGAAAGTGTGGAGGCTGATGTGTGTATGTATACGTGTGTGTGTGTGTGTGTGGTACGTGTGTGTGTGTACGTGGGTGTGTGTGTGTGACGGGGTGTGGTCGGGTCTGCTTTTCGCTTTCAGTTCACTCGTATGTCCTTGGCGGGTTTTTCGTGGTCCAGCTCCTTACGTTTCACCACCACCACCACCACCACCACCACCACCATTACCACAACATTAACCAACACTCACAAGACGGGCTCCACTTTCCCCTCCACTCCACTCCACTCCACTCCACCTTTGCACTCCACCTGTGTCACCTGCTCCACATAAACTCTTCACACACTCCTTTTAACTCCACCGTCGCCTCCCATCACTTCCTCTTCCACCCCGCGACACAATCAGGTCTCCACATTCCCTTGATATTTCCACCGTCTCGTCCCTCACCCCGATACTTCCTCTCCATCCCTTCCTCCTCCTCCTCCTCCTCCCCACCACGCCCCCCAACCCCCCCACCCCCCCAAACTACTTCAATATATCCTGCTATCGCCTTACCCATGACCTACGCGACAACCCCCACCCCGCCCCCCCCTCTCGCCCCCCCAGGCACACTTTGACCTCAACCTCTTGTTCTGGAAATGCCGTGGGGGAAAGGGGGGTTAGGGGTAGGGGGTTAGAATCAGGAGGAAATACCCAGCTTACCCCGCTCCCCCTCCCCCCCCGCCCGCCAGTGAGTAATGTAAGGGCATGGCTGATATGACTCACCTCCCCCCCCTCCTCTCCCTGTCCCCCCCCTCACCCCTGCACTCACCTGTATTCCCACTTCAGCGTCTTACCTGTTGATTAAGAATTCCTTTGTGGTGGTGGTGGTGGTGGTGGTGGTGGTGGTGGTGGTGGTGTTGAGTTACGCCTCTTTATCCTCTCTCTCTCCTCCTTTACTTCTTCCTCTTCTCCTCCTCTCCTCCTCTCCTCCTCTCCTCCCTCCTTTGATATCCTTCACTCTCTCTTTCTCCTCATCTTCCATCACTTTTATTTTCTCATATTGCCTAAGTTATCCTCCTTATTTGCCTTCCTGTTCCTTGAGTCTTTCCTCCTCCTCCTTCTCCTCCTCCTCCTCCTCCTCCTCCTCCTCCTCCTCCTCCTCCTCCTCCTCCTCCTCCTCCTCCGCTGGGGAGAGAAGCCTTCACCCTTACTATCCTGTATCCTTCACTTTTAGAGTAGATAGTGTAGTTTCACAAACAGCCTCGTAAGGGCCAGCAGGCCTGTTGTTGTTTGTTCTTCCTATGTGTCCTATGTGTCCTCCTCCTCTTCCTCCTCCTCCTCATTCTCTCCTCCTCCTCCCAGAAAGGACTGTGGGAGGAGGTAGTGTGCAGGTAACAATTTTTTGGCGTCTGTGGGTCTCCTCGCCACGTCCCAGCGCCACACCTGTCCTTATCTTCACACTTTCCTACCTTCCCTACACTCTGGCTCGTGTTTGGGAGGCGGGGAGAACGAGGGAGGAAGGGAAGGGAAGGAGGGAGGGAACAGGGACGAAAAGAAAGGGGGAGGAGGGAAACAAGGGACGAAAAGAAAGGAGAAGGAGGGAAAGAAGTGATGAAAAGGGAAATTCTTCGACTTGGTTATCCCTTAGAGGCAATTCAAAGAAAGAGGCGACGGTGTTCAAGGTCAAGACTGAGAAGGTGAGGTGTTGTGTGGTGTGTACGGGGTATTGTGTGGTGTATACGAGTCTTCAATTACTCTTGGACTTGATATTCATGGAAGTGTTGAGTGTAAGGAGCGTGGATGTAGCAAGTGGAGGTTTGTGTAAGAGTCAAGAGGTAGGGAAGGTGTAGGTGGTCCTGGCTGCGTCGTTTCTCGTGGTCTCCTGCGTTAGATAAGCCAGACTCCAGTAGGTGGTGAGGGTAGGGTTAGACAGGGAGGTGTGGGTGTGGTCTGGGCCTTGACTTTTGCTCCCATAATCGCTGCCACACACCTAGAAGCAGAGGTGTGGTGTGGCTGCTGTGGTGCGTTGTGTTGTGGTGTGTTGTGGGCGTTGGGCGTCGCTCTTATGACTAATATGTTCTTTTTTCTCTTACAGGTGCGAGACTGGGCACGGAGCATAGCGGGGTTGGCGCCTCAGGTATGGCTGTTAACATCCCTCCCCACCGTCTGTCTGTCTGTTTGTCTGTCGTCCAGCTGTCTGTCTGTCACTGTTCTTGTGATACGTTACGTTACCAACCATCAGTCACTGTCACTCTTTTTCTCATGCCGAGGAAGAAAGAAAAACAGGTGGAGATAATAATAGGTTTTCAATTCCTCCGCGTCATGCTGTTGATGCATTACACCGCAATGCTGACTAAGAATAATAGAAAAAAAAAGTATTAATGTTTCTTTCAAGGCGGGAATGACATGCCAGGAGAGAGTTCAGAGAGAAAAATTACTCTTAAAAATATTCTTGGGGACACTGGGTGAGGTTTCAACTCCCAGGTGTTTGTTGCCTCCTTGCATGGCGTTGAAATCACTGAAGGTTTTGTCCAAGGTTCTAACTGTCATTTTTTTAACCTCCCGTTACCTGGGTTGCACGTAGACAGGTGCGCAGCAGTAACTGTGGTGCTCAGTGTGGTAAAGATTGGCTGGTTATCATGATCCAGCTGTTTGACGGAAATTAGAGAGTGGAGAGATAAGAATTCACTTGTAATTGGTGTTGGAAGATAAATATTTTTCCTCCTCGTGTCTCGTGCGAAGTAAAACAAAAAAACTCTCATGATAGTGAATGCGTTTATGTTGTCACTTTCATTGTTGTGGCCTGATAGTTTCTCATGATATTGTTCTATTATGTGGTGAGGCGCACACCTACACCCACACCCACCCACCCACCCACACACACACACACCCACCCACACACACACACACACACCCACCCACACACACACACACAAGATGGAGGACTTTCATTAATATCACCGTTGTACCAGAAGCAAGTCACGCCTTCACCTTGGTCAGTCTGCAGCCTTTCAAGTATTTTAGTGTTCTTTTTTTCCCTGGTTACAATTTGATGGTGTCTCTACGTATCAAAGGGACAAGGTAGAATGACGCTCTTAAGGTGGAAGGTGACACTCGTCTATTTTTTTTTTTTCTTCTCTCACCTCATTCTCACTTTCAGTCAAGGTTGTACAATAGAGGATCATTAAGGTAGAGAAAAATACATGTTTTTTTTATTTCTATTTCACATATTTTCCACAATTTATCCTTCAATCCTTCTTTCTACCAAGGATATTGTGTTGACTGTACATCATATATATATATTTTTTATTAATTATGTATAACCTGCTTATTTTTGTTCTATTATTAAAGCAAATGGAGACAGATGGTGTGTGTGTGTGTGTGTGTGTGTGTGTGTGTGTGTGTGTGTGTTCCAGGAGAAAATAAAAAGATCACTCCACATCCACTGACTGTAGTTCCTGAGTTAACTTGTAATTCTAACCTTGAAGGAGTAATAAAAAGCAGTAATAGTAGGAATATAAACAGTAATTAGTAATAGTTAAATCATTAGTAGCAGTATTATTATTTATTCACAACCTATTTATTAAGTATTACTAAATCTTTGTCTGAATTTGCAGCTGATGCTCGTTCCGTCAGCACCGGTACTCTCAATGCATTCGTGAGGGCACTGCAGCTTTCCGAGGGCCAGTCTCACGGACAGACCCAACCCTCCGCCTCGCCCGGCACCCCACGCCCAGCCACCAGATTCAGATTTGAGACCAGCCGCCCAAGTAATGGCGAGAGGGAGTCATCGCCATCGCCATCGCCATCGTCATCGTCATCGTCATCGTCTCGGTTCCGCTACGTTCCGAAGGTGTGTTTCCCTTTCCCTCCTCCTGCCCCCCTATTCTTCCTTCTTTCCTTCCTCCTTTCCCTCCTCCTTTCCTTCCTCCTTTCCTTCATCCTTTCCCTCATCCTTTCCCCATATCCTTTCCCCATATCCTTCCTCCTTTCCTTCCTCCTTTCCCTCATCATTCCCCTCTTCCTTGCCCCACTTCCCTTCATTTCTGCCCTCCTCCCACCCCACCTTCTGCCCCCATTCTCTCCCCTTCATACCACTACATCACATCACCATCTCTTACTTAACCAAACTGCGGGTAAAATCTATTAATATTAACAATCAGTGCTTTCATGAAACAAATTTGAAGTACAGGAATTTGACTTATTTATGTATTTTATTTATTGATGCATTTCACTTAATTATGCAAGGTAGAAGATTTTTGACTCATTTATGCATTTTACTAATCTCTGCATTTGTTACAGGATCGAGCTGAACGCATCAATCGTCCTCCCCTGCCTTTCCCCGGAGCCACCTTTTCTAGGGAAGCCAATGACCCCGTAGACACCCCAAGGAGCCACTCCAGTCCAGCCCTCGCCACCCGCTTCAGCACTAAGCCTGCCCCGCCAAAACCCAGTCCGCCCCTGTCAACGCGGTTCAACTCTCCTGAAGCCTCTAGAGCTGGTTCCCACACATCAAGGTTCACAACTCCTCCCTCCTCGGGCTCCCTTGCATCTAGATTTAACTCCCCGGTTGTCTCGGGTCCGACCAGGTTCAGTCCGGCAGCCCCCCAGCCCAGCCCCAGCCCTTCACTCTCCTTCAGGTTCAACACACCGCCCTCTGCCTCACCCAACCCCAGCCCTTCCCTCTCAAGGTTCAATAACCCGCAAAATTCCCAGCCCAAGCCCAGGTTCAACGTCCCAGTAGCTACCACGCCAAGATCTTCCCTTCCCCTCAGTTTTATTAAGCCTGAAGACACTCCGCCCAGCCCAAGACCTTCCCTTCCCCTCAGTTTTATTAAGCCTGAAGACTCTCCGCCCAGCCCAAGACCATCACTAGCAGACCTTTTCACCACCTCTGAAACACCTGATCCCAAGCCATCAGTGGATAATTTATTCTCTGATTTAACGTACGATGATTATGATTTATATGATTACTATTACTATGACTATTCTGGAGACAATGGTACCGGGGGGGGTGTCGCTGGAGCAGACCTTGGACCCCTAGACCCTCCTTCCAATGTTCCCAGCACCGCAGCGCCACCCTTCAGGTTTGCATCAGTGTTTAACTCGGACAAACCCACCACAACCTCCACTCGCCGGCCGGTCATTCCAGTCTCACCCAAGCGACACAACCATAACCAACCGGAGCCTTTTGGAAGAGACAAACCGAAGAAAAGTGGTGACGAGCAGGATGAGAATGGACGCTACTCCTTGTCCGAGCTCATCGCACAGATCAAGGGTTCCCAAGACGATGCAGCTCCGCCTGTCTCCAACAACCTGTTTAACACTACAAGTACACGTGACAGTCGGGTGTTGTCCGCCCCTGCCTCCACCACAACCACTACCACTACTACTACTCCTAACCCTACCACACCTACCACCTCCACTACTACTACTACTACTACTACTCCCACTCCCACCACCACCACTACTACTACCACCACCACCACCACACCTCCTCCTAGTACGACTGAAGCCACAACTAAGCGCATCACCACATCCACTGAGCCTGAAACAAACACTGAAGTACGCATCACAAACTCTACTGAAAGCTCCATCATCATTGGTTCCGTGCAAACCTCCCACAGCGTCAGCATCGGCCAGAGCACCCGCATCACCACCTCCTCTCCCTTCGTGGCAGCATCCACTAGGATGGAATCCACTTCATTTGCAAGAACCACTCACCAACAACCACAGTCATCCACTCCTAAATCTTTCTCTAATAATGGCGGACCATCCACTGCCCAGCCTGAAGGAAGACCACCAAAGCATCTTGACAGTTTCCCTGACAACACAAATACACCAGGAAAGAACAATTCACCCTTCAGAGCCGAGGATGTGTCAAGACCTCGCATTGAAACACTTTTTGACATAGAAATCAACACCAAGAATCAGACCGTCATTGCAGTGGATGCCAACATTGACAGTTTATCAGACATTACCCACGTGGAGGACTTATCATTCCTTCCTCCGGGTTACAAAGCAGAACCTTCCACCCAGCCTCCCACCACCACCACCACCACCACCACCACTACTACCACCCGCCGCACCACTTCCCCGGCTACAACCACAACTTCAACTTCTCCCAAACCTTCAGAATACACACCAACTGAGAGAGGTCTGCCTTCCTCCACTATTGAAAGTCCAAGAAGCACACCTTCCCTCTTTACTCTGTTCCCTGGCGTCCACTCCAACGCTGCGCCATCCACAACAGAAAAGATGGAGGCACTTCAAGGCATCAGGAAGGTGAATCCGTTGTCCTTCTTGCCTCCAGGATTCAAGGTGACTCAGGAAACAAGAGAGACCTCAACCAAATCCATTCCTGCCGTATCAACAACAACAGAAACTACAACTGTCGTAATACCTGAAGTGAAGACTGTGGATCCGTCTCTCTTCCTTCCTCCCGGTTTCACTCCTTCAGAGAAACCCAAGACAGAATCAACGACCAAGATCATTCCTGTTGTCCACACTGTTGATCCGGCTTCCTTCCTGCCTCCTGGCTTTAAACAAACAGAGGCACCAGAACCAGCAGCTCCTGCCATAAAAACTGCTGATATATCCAAATTCCTTCCTCCTGGATATTCACTCACTGAGGAACCTACAACAGAGGCTACAACAAAGAAGATTCCAGCTGTAGAAACAGTAGATATTTCAAAGTTCCTGCCTCCTGGTTATAAAGTAGATGCAACAACAGATGCTCCAAAAGTAGAAACCGTTGACATTTCCAAGTTCTTGCCTCCTGGTTTTAAACTTTCAACAACTGCATCACCACCAGCAAACATCCCAACAGTAAAACCATTTGATATCTCACAGTTCCTTCCTCCGGGTTATAAACTTTCTACAAGTGAGGCGCCAGAAACACCAAAGCCTTCTACAGCTAAACCATTTGATATATCCCAGTTCCTGCCTCCAGGCTATAAACTCACCACCCCTGCACCACCAACACCCAAGAGTCCAGCTGTACAGACTCCAGATATATCTAAGTTCCTGCCTCCTGGTTATAAAGTCAATGAAACTACTGAAATCAAAGCACCAGAAATACAGACTGTTGTTGACATCTCCAAATTTTTACCACCTGGGTTTAAACTTGAATCAGAGGGTTCAGAAGCACCAACTCCAACGACCGAAGCAGCGCCGATCACAACCAAGAAGCCTGGACGTAAAGGTCTTGTGTTCCCGCGCCGTCCCAAGCTGCCGGCGTACCTAATCACAACACCAAGACCCGCGACATCGACATCTGGTCCACGGCTGGTCAAAGTCACGTTCAGAAACTTGTGGGACTCGTAAGTAGATGACGATTGTGTTTTGTCATGCCAGAAATGTGCAATGGAAAGCATTTTTTACTTACAATCATGTGTTAATTGGAGTCAAAATAATGTACCTTCTCTAAATGTTGTAGTTAACTGGTACACTCATGCAATCATAAGTTTTGATATTGATTTAGTGTAATTTATTCAATGTTTCGTAGAAGTTGCAAAATAAAGCTGATGTCTATAGATTGTACAGAAAATGCATCATGAGTAAGTAATCTTGAATCATGGAAAAATATCAACACATGTTATTTTTTTAATGAATATTCACTTGTTTCCCTCAGCATCAAGACCACAACTGAATTCACCGGATGGAAGACAACCGAGCCGCCAGTACCCATCCGCAAGGCTTCCCAGAACGAGGGATCACAAGGCTCCGGTGATTCTGGCCCCACCAGCTCCACCACCACCACAACCACCACCACAACTACCACCACCACAACCACAACCACTGCAAGACCAACAACGCCTGGTAAAGAGGAATTATTTTGTACATCACAACCTTAAATCAAACCATTCTATGTACTATAATTACTGTAATCTTTCCCAACAGAGGCATACTGTACCAAATTGGGGTAACGATTACATTCCAAAATTTTCACGAACATGTATTAATTAGTTTGCTTTTCACATGTATTGATAATTAATCTTCGTCAGGTGTGTGTGGAGCCAAGTGTCGCCTCGCAGCCACACTCAAGATTGTCAACGGAACAGAGTGGCGGCCGGAGCTGGCTAACAGAGACACGTTGGAGTGGCAGGAACTTGCCAACACCATTGAAATTGAAGTAAGGAATTATATCTTGACATTAGAGAAATTTGATTCAACATTAGTTAGTTTGACGCATAATAAGCAGATTAATAATACTACTATACATATTCTTAATCCAAACACTCCCCAGTTTATTATAGTTATTAAATAGAACAAAACAAGTAATTCTAATGATTGAATTCTTGCCTTGATCAGCTTGACTCACTGTACCGGAGGAGTCCACTTCATCCCTGGTATGTGGGAGTGGAGATTGACGCCTTCAACCCTGGCTCTGTACTTGTGGACTACATCCTCCACCTGAGTGACATAGCGGACACCCTCGACACCACTGACCTCAAGGAGATACTCAACCAGGAGATGGCGGACACTAACTCCTTCTTCCTCGGGAACTACACACTCGATCCCAAAGGCACTGATTTTATAGGTAAGGATGGCATGGTTCTGGCTGAGTCATGTCTAATGGGAATGTGATTTGATGCAACTTGATAAAATTAACTGCTGATGGTACTGTCATTATCATATGTATGTATATCTCTCTCTCTCTCTCTCTCTCTCTCTCTCTCTCTCTCTCTCTCTCTCTCTCTCTCTCTCTCTCTCTCTCTCTCTCTCTCTCTCTCTCTCTCTCTCTCTCGTTATCAATATAATGAAAAATTTGCATTTGCATTATAGTGAATGTTATTTTTCCTTTCCTTTCTGCTGCAGTGACATTGCATTGTAAGTAAAAGTTTTCTTCTTTAGAGAAAATAAATTTGTCCAGAGAAGTACAACAAAATTTATGTTTCACTTGATGTATAATGTGTATAGTGTAGTAGTAATATTTTTGAAGTACAGAATAGTAGTGTATAGTAGTACAACAATCATATATTTTTTTTTAAACTATCTAAAGAAAGGTAAGAGAAAACAGCTTTGTAATCATTTATCTTCAGTACTTGTTGCAACCCTGAACTATTTACTGTCATGTCTCATATCACATCAACAGATTATCAAGGAAGGTCAATATCACCACACACAATAACAATAACAATAACTTACAGAACACACCATCAAAACACAAAACAATAATCAGCCGACCTTTTCTTTTGAGTTCAATGTAGCGTGGATATATTAACACACTTTCCATGACAGTATGTTCCTTTGTGTTGGTGTAGTGATGGTGGGTTGACACACGACACATTGTTATTTCAGTGATGCGGGACAGGATACGGAAGGTGCAGGAGAACGAGGATGGTTACCCAATCCCACAGTGGCTCATTGCAGTTATTGTTATTGGTCTCGCTTCACTCTTGTTCATTCTCATCTTTGGAATCACTGTGGTGAGTGTGGTGGTGGTGTTGTTTTTGTTATTTTCTGTAAACTTTTAAACCTTCACTCTCACTTTGCATTTTGTTGTAGATCAGATCTGTTTGGTTTGAGAAGTTGCATGTCATCTGCCGTTTGTTTTGGCAAAGAATAATATAGAATTCTTCCTTTCTTGAGTTATTGTTGTGAAGAATGAGTGTTTCATAATTACTGTTCCTTGGTCTAATATCCTTGCATGACTTCAAGGGTTTCTAGTTTCTGTTTAATTGCATTATAATTTCTTAATTTCTCTCGTCAACTTTATTTTTTTTCCACAGAAAGCTTTCTTTTACTTGAAGTGAAGTAAATTTATCATTACAGTCAGTTAATAAGGAAAATTCTAATTCAAATAAAACATTCAAAATAAAAAAAATTTAAAATATATAATGCAAAATAAATACGACTTAATGATCCAGTTATTAGGTAGAAAAGGAAAGCCTTCTCTGTGTATAGTGTACCTACTACCATTGCATGTTGAATGTATATATCTTCACCACTGATCTGTCTCGGACTTCAACAAATAATTCTGGTGTAAAGTTTCAGGTAACATTTCCATTCCACTACCTCGGTGAAATGTTTTTCATCCTTCACTCTCTTCTAAACCTCCACTTTTCCCTTGCATGTGTCTGCTCACTCCAGTACGTGAACCGCACCTGTCTCAACGTCATCAGGCCCAGCGCCGTTGCCCTTACTGAGGAGATGATCAACGACTGTTCTGTGGGTTATAGCAAAGTGATATTCATTACATGTGTTTTGTATCTAAGTTTGTCTTGAAGGTTGAGTCTCCTGTACTTTCTTTCCTGGAATGTCTAATACCAACCTGTTTTCACCATTTTTACTCCTTACACAATCTGGTCATTAATCTTGGTCAATAATGCTGTATTATTTCTAGTCATATAATATTTCTGGACCTTCTTTTTATATATATTACAGCAACTAAAACTTAACTAATTACAAGATCTTGATTTAGCAATGTGTGCTGTAAATAGATTTACTGTATAATTTTTCCTCCATAATTAACAAAACCATCATACAGATCATCAATTTGTTCGATAAATCACTCAGGAATGCATTGTAATAACACTTAAAATAACCTCGTCAGCTTGTGAACCGAGCTCGGGTCAAGAAGCGCCATGACGTGCCTCTCACGGCCGAGATGCTCAATGAACTCAACAAGAACCACTTGGCGGGGGTGGACAACTACGCCATGGACGGCCTCTACGACATGGACGCCATTTGGAACGAGAAGGTCCAAGACAGGAGATCCACCAAGGTAAAGATGAAGAAAGATGAAGAGTCAGTTTTGTCTTCATGAATAACACAACACAAAGTGACTCGATAAGTAAAGGTTGTGTAAAGAGTCTATTAGAATAAGTCAAATATTGAGACGTGTTGTAAGGTATTCGTTTGATGGCCATGAAGTAGAATTAATAACATATACATGATACAAAACTTTAGGTATACTACTACAGTAGTAAAACACTCACAATATGTTTTTTATGTATATTTATTGCTTGACTATATTTGTGTATAGAAATAATGTAAAGTCGTTGCCTTCATATCAAAGCCATCAGGAAACATTCATACAAGAAGTATTACTAATCTATTGCTTGTGTTCTTCCCGTGAAGCCGCCATCAAGCCGAGGCAAAGGCTACAACCCCAACTACAACATTAACATCTATGATTCTTGGCGCACCGACTGGTCTGGTCCCTACGGCTCCTCCGCCACCTATGCCAAGCGGCGGCCGGACACCAACTTCTGACATGAGGATTCTCAAGAAGAAGACATTGAAGATTTCTAGATAGAGGCAAATTCTGGAGTCCTGGGATATAAGTTGTAATGTTGCTGCAGAACCCACATTGTATACACATTGTATTGTACACATTAGTATGATGCACATTGTTTACCTTCTGGTGTGTGCAGCAAGAACACCGACGCCTCTTCAACCAAAGACTGATTAGCAGAGGCAACTTTTGTATGTTCTCAGGACCAAGAATATGTCAACACTTGACACTCACTCATGGTGTTGACTGATGCCTCCAGTAGGGCAACACACCCTCAGTGCCTCCATCAGCAGGAAAACTTTTATACAACTGTTAAGTTTAACAAAGTTTACACTTTTTATGTATAAATGGAGAGGGAGAGGAAGTGAGCCCTACTGTGTCTAGGTGGTCTCAGTGGATTGTGTTCATAATTCCAAGATAAACACTTCTCTGAACTATAGTCCAATCTGAAACTATTTCATTACTCTTTCCTTACTTATGAACAACATTATAAGTGGGAAAAACCTCTCTTATCCCTCACACTGTCTGAAGCACCTGAGCCTCCGTGCTTCTTCCTTCCTAACCAACGTTCCTGTACACCACCACCACACTTGTACGGAACTTTTTTCCTAACCTGCATTATGAACATGGTCCTGTTGTCTTCTTGTTGGGAAAGCATAATGAAGGATTATTGTGCCCATGACAGGGCTTTGAAGTCCAACCATCCCGGTGTTGTTGTGGGCGAGGCGGAGCAAGGTTCCTGTTGGGTCTTTATATCTAGATACTTTTAAGATGAGCACTTGGGCTTCACCTCTCATGAAGCTTCCTTCCATCATTCACACTAAAGATAGAGTTAAGTGAAATAATAATAGAAAATGGTGCTAATTCTTCCATTATTTGCATTTACTGAAGTTTTTGCACTGGGTCAGGTGAGGAGATAGAGTCCTGACTGAGGCCGAGCAACATTGGTATCAGGTAAATGTAGGGTTGTGGTCACCTTCTGATCAAGGTTTAAGCACTATCACTAAAAAATATCGTTCACATACTTGGTTTAAAAACATGGTGAGCTTTGTCAAGCTTTATTTTAGGTATTTAGATCCAACAAACATATTGTTCCTTCATTTTTATATTTTTATTTATAATTTTATTTTCTATTTACTACAACATGCCACTTTGTCTTTTCGTATTTCTACATTTTGTACATATCCTATTCTTTCTGCTGTTATCTTACTCCAAATATAAGATATGCATAAAATATTTCCTGACAAACTTGAAAGTGATGTAGGTTATGGTTTCCAACACAAACAAGAACAATGCCTGAGGTACTGTGCGTCCCTTTGTATGTCAATTGTTTTTGCAAATGTCCTTTACATCAACAAGCCCCATTAATGTATCTTTAGTCAAGGTATCCGGGGAGGAATTCCTTATACAGTTTGCAAAGATGATTCCAACAGCCACACACATTCCCTTAGACCCGAGGCTGTGCTGTGGTGTTCCAAGTTATCCAAGATGACAACCAAGACCCGTCACCCTTGACCTTGAGGTGTTGGATTCCACTCAAAGTTGTGGTCGTGTTTAACATCAGTTTTAGAGCTGTGATATTTTATTCACCAGAACAATTGTATTCCAATATTAATTGTACTTAAGCATCATGCAGGATTGAGTGTTGCATTCGGACATCAAGGTGGTACATACTTTTATTGTCTCTTTCACAAGTTTAACAGAGAATTATAATTGCATGTCTTGGTCTCAAACATGCTGGATCAATGTAAAATTCACCTCTCTGTTAGGACAGCTGTACATTTGTGTATCAATTTCTGTTGAATGTTTTATTTGATGTATGACATTGTATTCACAATTTTAGATATATTGTCTGCCAGGCAGACCATTAGATTTTTTTTTTTTTTTTAGTGATTAGTGTGAGAAACAATGTGTATAGATTACTAATATTAGTATTTATATTGTATATGTAAATTCATATATTTAGTGGCATTCAAATTTTGTGTTATGAATGTTTGTACGAGTGAGGATGAACTTTTAACGATGTGAATATTAGTTCACTCAGAAGTAAAGAGACGCGGAGGAAAGAAAGGAATACATCAAACATCGACTGTCACACATCTCTATTGTAGCAATTTCCTTCATTTGAATTGAGTGAGTCTACATAAGGCTCCAGCACAAATGTTTGTAACGTTGCTGTTGTTTTTGCTGTTGTCCAATCACCATATGTTTCCATATTTTATTGTAAGATGAAGTTAAATTTGAATATTTGTCCAATGCTTGGAGTGCTTCCCATTTACTACTGTAGAAATAAAACCAGTCTTTGGCCTTGATCACTAGTAAGGCTGAAGAGGATAGGATAGGATGCTCCCTGAATGTAGTGTCTAGTCTGGATGAAAGGAAGTGTGTGAGTTGTGTAAGTCATGTCACTCTTATGGGAAGGAAATATCAACCAATAAAGAAACAATCAAGATGCAATTTAGAACTTTAATGGGAATCAATGATGTGTATTAGTTTATTAGCATTCTCTGGGGAACACTGCGTCGTGGCGGCCGTGCTACATAGAGTATACTGTGTATGCTTTGTTAGAGGAAGCGTTGCTAAATAAACCCAGACCACGCATTGTTTTCATTATGCTAACTTTATCATTACAACAAAGAAAGTTTTCACCATTTACTTCTTTATTATAGAATAATTAAATTAGTAGATGCACTGTATGAAAAGAATGTTGTATTTTGCATGCTAGCTTATCAAAATTTTATGATTAAATCCAAGTTAAACACCAATACCAAGACCCATAAGAATGACATTAAATTCTGTATATTTGTATCATAGGTAACTGATTTATACATTTTTCACATACTACATGCGTTGTGGTGCATACTTGTGGAGGGGCCAAGGTTTGTAATAAAATAGATTACTCCATAGACGTAGTTGTGATTTTCTATTACCTAAACCTTTTTTTTAAATAGTCATAAATAATCCAATTTCCTCGTATTTATTAAAACAGTTTATGGTTAAATTAAAACATTGCTTATCCTCCATACACAGATTTATCATTTTTTCCGTATAGATACATACACCTGAGTCTCTTTATTTCACACCTTCCTACACGCTCCCTCAGCCTCCCGCTCCCCTTACATGCCTCCCCTCAGTATTGTTATCTACACATTCTTCACATTAAAACTATGAATGGTGATGCACATGATTTCATATCCCTGACGCGTGAAATGGTTGGTTTTAAAGGACCTTACTAGATGTAATGATCCTAAAACTTGATCATTTTCACTAAGGAGTTAGTTAGTTTACTGTGAAGGGAAAAATACATGAGACTTGCCCTAACATCCTATCACAAACACTGTAATTAGCTGCTTAAGATAAAATGACGGATAAAACGACAAGTTAAATTAAGTCTATTACATTTATCAAGTTATTTATCAACAAAAAATATGTAACATTTTACCACTTTCATACATGCTGTTAGTCAGTTTCAACAACTTACAAAAACTATAGAGGAAAAGAGGAAAAAAAATAAAACGGGTATTCAGAAGTAAAAACCATCCAGCTGAAGGTTCAAAGGTTATGAAGCCACTCAGGATGAAGGTCATATATTGCCAATAAGAGATTGTCAAAACACATTCTCAATATCACTGTCTAGTCTGCAGATTAACTACAATACTGCATTTGTCACAGTAACCAATAGTACTAAACTTCTTTTTTTTAACAATTACATACATATATAGCTTTAAAGATACAGAATTTTGTATACATTTGTTTTTTAATATAGTAAAAGATTTTTAGCAAATTAATTTAATTAGATTTGCTTAGACATTGTCTTTAGTTCTTAAAAATGGCTTGACATGCTTGAACCAATGCTAGAAATCAATATAATTTAATCATAAAAGAGCTTAGTATTCACTGCTCATCAGAATTTAGTTAAGAAAGTTGCATAACATGTTTAAATTAATTCATTTAGTATAGTGTCATTCGTTCCTTAAAAGTTTGTAAAAAAGTAAGAAATCTAAATTTCAAAAGCTGATTGAGTATTTTGTACACTGGGTTTTTAGATTTGTACTATGACAATTTGAACAAATTTGTATGTACATGGCCCAAATGTAATCAGCTTCCCTCATACATTTTTAGACAAAACTGTTTTTTGAACAACTGAAAATAACTAATTTCTAGATCAAAACTCTTACATGTATTATTCTTAAGAAACCTCAAAAGGTGGCCAACTGGGTAATTTCTTGATAATACTCACTAGTTTAAACAAATACTTCTCCTTCATAACATTTTCCATTACATCAAAATAAAATACAGGACAATAATTTTGGAAACATTCTCAAACATTTGTTGACCATTAGAAATTGAACTTTATATGCTAGCATCAGCTATTTAAATACCAAGTTTGTACAAGAATTGTACTAGTCATCACCAGTGGAGTCACTCGCCCCATCCTTGTCCGAGGTGGAGGAGGTGGCAACGTACGGAGAGTCACTACCCGTGTCTGGCACCGGGGAGCTGTCACCCTCAGTGCCACTCACGCCGCCTCCCTCAAACGAGTTCTCCACTACCACACTGGTGTCTGAATCTATGACAATCTCGGAGTCATCTAACAGAGGAAGAGGAAGGGTTGCAGTCCTGGTAAGGGTGTCAGGGGTGTCAGGGGCAGGAACTGTGGCTGGCATGTCAAACTCAGCCCAAGGATCCCCCACCATCATGGGAGACACAAACTTTTCAACAGGAATATCACTGATTGGCCCTAGGTCTCTGCCTCCTCTTGAACCATTACCATTAAATGAAAACCTATGTTGTCTCTGGTTACCAAACGAGTCACGATTACCACTGTGTCTAGTGGGCGTGAAGGGCACGCCCTGGTAATGTCCGGGCGTGCCCATGGACCACTTCCCGCCTCCCCTGGCCTGGGGGGAGGGGTGGAAGGGTGAGAACATCCTGGGACTACCCTGCCCACGACCACCACCGCCACTAAACCTCCCACCACGACCTCGCCTAATGTTGTCTTGGATATTATTGCTACCTGTTGCTGAGAACGCAATGAAGCTGTCAGACGGGGTGTGGGTAAGGACGTGGTGGTGTGAGGGTGTGAAGGGGGTGAAGGGCGCGCCTCTCCCGCCTCGCCCCCCATAGCTGTTGGAGCCTGAGGGTGGACGGGTCATCATGAGGAAGGAGGGGCCTGAGGGCGTGGGCGTGTGTGGGTGCTTGGGCTGCGTATCACCGCCTAGGAAGGGGTTAGGAATGCGGCTCATGTCTCACTGCCCTGGACAACACGTGTAGGAGCGTATTAAAGACCAAAAAAATATCGCCACACTCTCGCCCAAGGAAGGATGTTATTACTGTTTACATCCAAAACATCAACATTGTTATACAAATACATCATTATTCGTTTTTACTCAATTATTTATCAGATTACGTACCAATATATTATTTATAACATATTCGTCCTTATAATTTAATGATAAAATTGATTATTTAGTTATCATCAATCTTGTAGCTCAGAGAGGAAAAAATAATTATTACTCGTTTTTACTCAGCTTTTTCATCAGCTTACACGCTAATTTATTATTTATAACATATTTGTCCCAAAAATTATATGATAAAGTCAAGTATTTACTTAATATCAACTTTGTAAGCCATGAGAGAGCAGCGGGGAGGAGGAAGGGAGACTGGCGACCCAATGACCATCTTCACTATTTTTGTTAATTATCGCGTTTGTGTTGGGTGATTAAAAACATATAAGGCATACAGCACATGCCTAACACCTTGCACGCCTTATGTGAGTACCTATTCCTTACATGAGTGAAGTGTTGAGAGGGAATTAGTGTTTTAAATTACACATTCAGGAACTAGAAACAGTCACAGGCTTCCCGTTTCTGGCGCCAGGTTTGAGACGCAATGAATGTGTTTTTCCGAGTGTGTTTCTGCCATTTTTTTATGTTTTAGGTGTGCATGAACGCGGTCTGGGTGTCTATAACTTTGTGTGGACTTGATACAGAGTTGTTGCAGTAGTTTAGCAAAAGTTATACCGAAGGGTGTTGTACATTAGGTAGTACATCACCACCAACATGTCAATATTTTACTGTTCCGTTAGGAGATACTATTGGTTATATTTGCCTAAGATTGGTTAAGCTCACTATGATGATGGTGATGATACAACATATGACCTCTGATGTTTGTCACTTGTTTTGTTGCATTAACTAACTAATGGTGATGATGAAAAGGACAATTTGCAGTACATAAGGTTGAAGACGCCTCACACGACTCATCAGACCATTGTAGTGATGAAAGGAGGATATAGATCATTACTATAATATTCACTGTAGTATCAAAGGAGTTGTTTTATTGACTCAACACATTTATTGTATGTATGTTGGTCCTTGTTGTTGTTGGTGACTGTAGAGTGTCACTGCCGCCAGAGTGCTTACCTTAGTGAAAGTATAAGAGGCAAGAGAGTCTACAACTCATAGTGGGTGCCTCTTCTCAGTTTGTGCACAGTCTCATACTGGTCATATCTATTTTTGAACATGTTTACATTGGTGCTCGAAACAACATACTCAGTGAGACTGTTCCATTTGTTAATAATTCTGGAGTTATAAAAAGTTTCTCTTCTTCGTTCTGTGTCGTGGTTTAGCTAACTTTAGGCTGTACCTTCTGGTTTCTGGTCGTTGCTCTTTGGAAGCCAGCTTTAGGTACCCCTCATCACCAACTTTATCGAAGCCCCTCAGGATTTTGTAGGTCTCGATCATATCCCCTCTAACCCTTCGCTCTTCAAGTGTGGTGAGGCCCAACCGGGTTAGTCTCTCCTCGTAGGGGTACCCTGCCAACACTTCCAAAACTGACATTATCACAACTTTTCAGGCGAATGAGGAAAATAAACTGACATTATCACAACTTTTAAGGTGAATGAGGAAAATAAACTGACAATATCCACAACTTTTCAGAAGAATAAGGAAAATAAACTGACAACTTTTCAGGTAAATGAGAGAAGAAAAAAAACTTACAACTTTTCAGGTGAATGAAAAAAAAAACCTGACAACTTTTCAATTGAATGAGAAAAAATAAACTGACATTATCCACAACTTTTCAGGTGAATGAGGAAATACCAATTCTTTAAGCTAACAGGCCATGGAGGAAGGCAAAGAAGATGTACACATCAATTTCAGCGCCGGTGGATTCTATGGGAGTCGGTTAAGCCCCTCAGCCATCAGCACCAAGCAGCAGGAAAGGCTAGCGCAGGTGTGTAGAGGTGCTGAGTACATAAACCACCATCCCCTGCCAAGTGAGTACCGGCCAGGCATCCTCGGTCCTCCTGCTACCTGGAAAGTGTTTAAAAGGCAAGCGGAGGCCATCAAGTTAGCACAGGTGATGGGGGAAGGCCTGATGGTGTTCTCCTTTGAAGGGGATGCCATTGGGGACGGCGGGAGGAGGAACTTTATAGTGACGCACCCGGCTCAGATGTGGGTGAGGCAGAGCGAGAGAGCGGCTGACAAAAGGTGTGTTTACGAGGTGATTCAGGAGAAGTCTGTGTGTAAACTGTACTTTGACCTTGAATTCATGTTTGCTTTTAACCCAAGTAAAGATGGAGTTGCCATGACTGATAACTTCATTCATATTGTCTGTCATTTCCTCCATAAGGAATTTGATATCTCGTGCTCAAGGAAAGATATAATTGATCTCAAGGGAACGTCTGAGCTCAAGTTTAGCCGACACTTGATCTTCAATATCCCGGGTGTTGCGTTTGGCACCAATGGTCACGCCGGGTGTTTTGTAAGGATGGTGTGTGATAAAGTTAGACTGTGGAAGGAAGGCAAAGAAGCAATTCAAGTGTCAAATGTTTCACTTCAGAATGTTAAAGATTTGTTTGTCCTTGATTCTAAAGGCAATGAAGTGCTGTTTTGTGATGAGGGAGTTTACTCAAAAAATAGGAACTTCAGACTGTTTCTTTCCACTAAATATGGCCAGAACTCCCCTCTCATCATTGCCGAGGAGAACCAGTATTCCCCAAACCATGAACCCACAGACTGCACCGACAAACACATCTTCCTGGACTCCTTGATCACACTAGTAGACCATCAATGTAAAATACTCACCTATAAAGACGCTGAACAGAACCCAAAAGAACGTAAATACACAAGCAACAGTAAGAGAAACAATGCCTCGGATGTTGAAGGGTTCAGCCAATCACCGTATCCTGAAATTGATGAGTTTATCCAGAGTATAATTCATTCCGGCAACATATACAGCTGGCATTACTTCTCCCAGAGTGAGGTTATAGTGTACAACATCGTCCGGTACAGGTATTGCCACAACATCGGCAGGGAACACAAGAGTAACAACATCATGTACGTAGTGAGTGTTAAGGACGCGTCTTATTACCAGAAGTGCCACGACCCTGACTGTAGGGATTTCAGGTCACTTTCCTGGCCCCTCCCTAAGGACACAGTATTCTGGCAGAACATGAACGAAGAGGAAATGATGGACTGGATTCAATCTGTCGAGGAAGAACACGATGAGACACTGAAATCAAATCACTCGGACAATGAACTGGAAAGACAGCTCATGGATGCTGCCGAAGCTGTTGAAAAGTGGGAGCATGTGGAAGACTTTTTCAGCTCTCTTAGCAGCACTGATAAATCCATAAGAAGCTCCCAAGGCAGTTCACAGTCTATTGACCCTTGGTATAGATTGGCTGAGTTGTCCTCTCCCAGCACCTCGTTTATGGAGAACACACTACAGCTCTCTCAGTCCTTCAGTTTGGAGGACAAAGATCAAGATGAAGAGCCAGGGAATTATGTGTATTATGATGTTCTATCTGATCAAGAATTCCTGGAAGCTGTTTATGCACTGGAGGAACAATTACGATGTGTTGAGAGTGAAATGGAACTAACTTGTTGATTTGTGAATATGCATCTTCCTCCTCCTAGTGTGTTTGTGGTGTGTGTTTATGTGTTATGTGTGCATCTCTACATCTTATTTCATGGCTGTGTGAGTATTGTAAGGATTTATTCATATGGAGAAGTAGTATTTTAATTTTTTTTCACAGTTACCTGATTACTGAAGATAAGATTAGTACAGTACAAACCTTCAATGTATCTTCGTGCTTCCATTCATGTAACTGTATCTTGTTTTAATGTATCATGAGGCTTGATAATTGGTGATGTTTATTTCATTATTTAAGTTGCAATTTATGTTTGATGATGAATAATGAAGTTGTTTGTAATGAGTGTGTGATGAACGTTGTGTAAGTCAGTCCACCTGTTGTCTTAGTGTACAGGTGATGGGTTACCTTACCTGCTGCTGATCACTAACACTCATTACCACCAAAGGAAAGTTGCACCAGAAAAGTATGTAATGGAGTTAAGATTAATGTTAAAAAAAAAAGAGAAAACATTTTATTTACAAACATATCTCAAATGTATTACTGGCATGGAAATCAAATTATAATTATGTAATTTTATGTGCAATGGTAATTATTTATTTATTACTCTAAAACAGTCAAATGTTTATTTTATGAAATGTATAGTGAACCTTTTTTTTTTTCCTCACTTCTTTTTGTAAATAATTGGATATGCAGCCAAATTGTGTATAATTATATTTGTGTGAATAATTGTATAATTTTCATTAAATTTAGTAACGGTCATTCCAATTTTTATTTATACTACAACTCTGTAAATGCAGGAAATAAGAGTTTGATGTCATTTGGTGGTGTCAGAGTGCAAGGTGACATCAACCTGACCTGTGTTTGTTTGTGTTCTGCTAGATAAGGAGACCAATGTGTGTTCGTCTCGGGCTGTGTGTCATTACATTTTAGTGTGAGCTGAACACACTTATTATGCTGTTACCAGGTTGAAAATCATTACATCCACGCTTTGCCATGCACTTAATGCAACAACACACACCACTAGTACCACATGTTCAATTAAGGATGAAGGAAACTTAACAAAAAATATAAACTTTTTATTCAAAACGAGACGTGACAACCATAATACAAAAAAGACTCTACACATTCATGAATACATAACATTATACATGTAGTTACACAGCCATTTTGAAAAGAAGCCTTGTATCTAATGGCAGGAAGTCAAACATTGTAGTCTTCCAAGAGGGAATGTGTGTGTTGTGCTATTCAGTTCATAGTTTGGTAGAGTTAAACAAACCCAACAATTATAAAGTGTACCCAGCCATGAGGCAGAACTATAAGTGCATATAAGCGTTGAGTATAAGTGGCAGAAATACAACTCAGGTTAGGTATTAATTTCTACCTAGAGTAACCCAAGTAATTCCACCTTTACAACTTTGCTGCGGCTGCTTCATCCAGTATCCAGGTGACTTCCCCATCCGTCGGCAGCACCAGTTGTGAAGGTAACGGCTCCTCATCACCAAGGATGCGCTGACGAAACACAGACAGACACACACTTACAATGCAATCATGATGCACTGATATCACTACTTCAATCCTTACAGTTAATAAGGTCAATAATTAATGTCCACTGATGTAATGTGGTCTTGGTTAGGTTGGTGCACAAATATATCCACAGAGAAACACACAATTTGATATATATGTTTGTTTAAAAATGCCTTTAATTAAGCTAAAAAAAGACAATCGAATCAAGTATGCTTTAAATAACTTAGTATTGAAAGACGAATGTTAGTTAATTACCTTCACCATGTCAGCCTTTCCTTCCCCTGCCATTGCAAAGACACAGCAGCGGGCATTGTTGATGACAGGTAAGGTCATGGTGACGCGGCAAGGAGGCGGCTTCGGGGAGTCACTGATGGCACCAATCCAGGCACTCGTCTCATCCAGGAGAGGGTGACCTTAAACATGGCACCACACAAAGGTCAGGTCATCACAGTTTTATATAGTGGTTTCCTAAATAATAGTAATAATAACTGATCTTATTCTGGTAATGTACTGTAGTGTTTCTTTAGTCTCACCCGGGAAGAGGGAGGCTGTGTGTCCGTCCGGCCCCATCCCCAGCAGCAGCATGTCAAGGCGAGGCAAGGCACTGTCAGGGAACTTTGCTCGAAGCTTTTCCTCGTAGTCTTTAGCAGCGGCTTGCACTGTGGACAAGTTTGAAAAGGTAATCCAATCCTCTTCAACATAACACATTCTCATCACTCCAATTAAACATCAAAGCAATTGAACTACTTTTTATTTAATCTGAATATTGACTGTCTCTCTTCACGAAATGTCAAATGATCCTGGAAGATTAATTATTTACAGACCAATCATTAATAATTACTAAAAAATCAACAATTCTTTTTTTTACTCAAGCAAGAGATAAATAGTTTTTTTTTTTCTATATCTACTGTTTGAATGCTGATAATTTGATTCAAACATATATGTATAAAAAAAAAATAATAATAATAACTTTAGCTAATATGAACAACAGCCGTAACAAGGTGTCGAGGCAAGATACAGTACAAGATTATTACACAATATTACCTTTTACCATTGTTTCTTACCTTCTAAATCTGGGTTAATGACAATAAACTGTTCCTCTTTTAAGGGAGTCTTGCCCACCAGGCCTGCCAAGTAGATTTTGTAGGTGGAGTCTGCATCGGAGAAGGGCACAAGTCTCTCGTCACAGAAGAAAAGTGTCCATTTGTCCCACTCAGTCTTGATGGAAGGCAGGCCACCACACAGAAACTTGGCCATTGATCCGCCTGTGAGTATGAACAATGATTTATACAATGATGATGAAATAATAAATAATACGATAATGAGTATGATAAACACCTGGCCCACCTCACCTGAAGGAAACTCTAAATAGAAAAGAAAAAAAAAGAAAGTGCGTTTTCTCAATTTAGCGAAACATTTCACTAATATATTTTTTTTATAAGGCAAACAAAAATAGGTTAAAAAAAATCCCGCTTTCTAACAATAATTTCGGTACTGTAAACGTTAATCAATTATACACACCTGTCTACCAAGCATCATTTATAAGGTGAGAGCACAGTCATACCTGAAAGTCCAATGGTAAAGGTTCCCCGCTCCTCTATAGCTTCATTAGACACCACTTCCACTAAGGCACACAGATCCTTAGCCACTAAAGCCTCTGATAACACCTTCTTCACCACTGGTTTACGCTTAATAGAGGCCATGGTGATGTACGTGCAGCTTCCTCCGTCTCGTGGGTGCAGCTGGAGGTATCTGACACGTTCTCCTTTGCTGGTTAACTTGGATTTTGTGAAACTTTCCTATTGTGTTTACTCTTGTGTGTTAGTTAGTTTCAAGGTCATTCATCATCATCATCATCAGCCTTTCAGTCTACTAAACCTAATGTATATAAATTTATCACTGGCAAACTATGAAACCGTAAAATAATACACAACAAGCAAATACTAATAATAAAAACTACTTCAAATGTATAAGAGAAGTAAATACAAGAAAGATAAAAAACGAGCCGTTGGTAAGGATGACTTTTATTTACTTCATGGTGGAGGAGGAAAAAGACGTGCAGATCTGACAATCCTCTCATTATTTTACCTTCCCGAGGCTCCCCACCTGTCCTTCACCACACTCTTTACATCCACCCACCGTAAGTAAACACGTATGTGATAACCGTAATGGATTTAGAACCTTATCGTTGTGGTGTAATTAATGTTTCATGATTAATGATTTTTTTTTCCACTCACCGGTCATTTCCCTTTCTGGTGACCCCGCCCCCCTACCCACCTCCCCTTATCACTCTGTTACCTCTTATGTGACATTGTAATGATATACTCAATTGTTTATTTTGTATGTATAATTTATTTTGAGGTAATTGTGGAGAATTTTTTATATTTAACTACAGCTACGTAACTACCACTCAAGTGATTCAACCCTTTAATGACCTAGTTTTCCCACAGGTAGTTAGTTAATGTGATTCCTTCCATTCTGATATTACTTACTACCACTCATGTTACTCAACCATCTAATTATATAGTTTTCCAAAGGTGTTTAGTGATATTCCTTCAATACTGATATTCGTACGGTATTTCTGCATAACTACTGCTCGGACGATATGGATATAAATATGAAGTGGTACATACTATACATAGTGTACTCAACACATCTGTGAAGGTTTCAGGCGGTGCTCACCATTATTTACCTGGTAAAGCATCTTTCAAGTTATGTTAAGTTGATTATGTTATGTTAGGTAATGGTTATATTAGGTTACGTTGGGTTTGGTTAAGTACTGCTTGTTTCGGTTATATAAGCTTTTTATATTTTATTACCCAAAAGTTAGACATTTCACCCTAGATTTTTTTTCTTCCGGATTGCCATATTATGTCCTATATTTGATTATAATAACGAGCACCGCCTGAAACCTTCACAGATGTGTTGAGTACACTAAGTATAGTATGTACGACTTCATATTTATATCCATATCGTCCGAGCAGTAGTTATGCAGATTTACCATGCGTACATAACTACTTCACAGTCAAATCACCATTAAAATTACCAAATAAGGTATAATTATTACCACCTCATTAACAACCCTAAGTAGCCCTATTTAAACTATGCATGAATGTTACTTTTCTATTTAGACAAGTACTGAACCCTTTAAGACAATTCTATGCTTTTACGTAAGCTGTGTAGTTATGTAACACGCAAACAAGCTGGAATGAGGGACGTAACGAGGTTGTTAAGATGGGAAGGTTGAGGACGTGGCGAGACTTAATAATGGGATGAAATTTTATCTTTAGTAGAGTAGTAGTAGTAACGGAACTACAGGACCTGCCTTGTGTAGGTCAACTGGCCTTTTCCAGCCTCCTTATGTTCTAAGGTGACTAAAAAAAATAGTGTGTGAATTTCCCAATGGTCGAGGAAATTTTTTACTTTTGATATTACCGTGACAGGTTATTAATCATGTGAGGTTAGGTTGACTTGCTTTCAATATAGGTTATTTATTTGAAGTTTGGTTATAAATCCTTTGGTAGGGTCATAAGAGATGTAATAGTAAGTTTGTGAAGGTTTCTGTGATACACGTACGAACCAGACACGATATATACAGGAAAACTGGGTTGATCTGAGTAATAGTTGTACACCATGAGTTACGACGTGTTGTTATTATTATTATAGTGTTGCGTGGCCCGTCATATTTGTTGTGTTGCTGAACAAAGGGCAACATAACACACCACTACAGCTTGGCGTGTAAAAATACATTGATATACTACTTGATTGTTTGATATTTAGTCTTTAGTTTCCGTGTAATTAAATACTGAATAATAATGTACGCCAAATTGGAGGGAGTATTGTAGTAGGATAAAGTCGCTCATTCACACAGCTAAACTCTTTATAAAACCTTCCCTTTGCATGATCTTTCTATCCTTCACAAGAATGGGAAGGTGAGGAGGAGGTGAGGTAAGGTGACTTGAGTTTTATGTCACGCAAGCCAGTGTTGTCATGCAAGATAGCAGCGGCCTTCACAACAGCCACGGTGGCGCAATACTGACACCGCTGCGGTCAGGGGTGGGAGGGAGGAAGGTTCGATACCACCTCGCGTAGACAGACAATAGAGGTTCGTGTGCAGTGGGATGGAAATGCAGCTGCACATCCTAGCCTCGTAACCCGTTGGAAATGTATAAAATGTATGCCACTTGTTCAGAAAATGTATATGAACGTGTGGAAGGGAGAGATGGGTTGACATTTAGGCGTGTGTATTGATTTTAGTTGTTACTTGGGCGGTGTTGGTGCCGTGAGCAGCAGTTATCACGGTATAGAGCGGTAATATAAACGCTATCACCACCAGATACACTCATCACCACAGCGACGATGGTGGTGGTGATAGTGATGGTGGTGTTGGCAGCTGTACTTTCACGCACTTCGGGATGAGGGTGACGTGGCGTTTAGACAAGCACGCACGCACGGTCTCACGCACACACTTTACACCACTTTACATGCCGTTACTTTGTCATATAATTAGGGTTTCGTGCCTCCTTAGAGTGTGTGTGTGTGTGTGTGTGTGTGTGTGTGGTAGTCTTAATTGCTAATGTCGTAGTACCCTCGTCGTTTATTTACTTGTCTCCTCTCCTTCCCCTCCCCTCCTCTCCTCTCCTCTCCCCTCCCCTCCCTCATGTTTACCTATTGCACAAAACACGGGCTCCAAATGTCAGGTACACACACACCTTGAAACATTATGATTAGAGATTGGTGACTGTCTAAAGTCTAAACCAAGCATCTTAAAGAGGAAAATATTAACTAAATTATCATCCAAAATATATAAATTAAACTCGCATCTGTAGCTGACAGAAAAATGTGTTTATGATCAATTAAAGTTATTTATGGGATGATTATTAATATTATTGGTTCTTGATTTAACATTCTTATCGACTAGCTATTACTATTATATACATTTGTTATTCATATTTAAACTTTATTATTAGTTAAATATAGATATTCTTTTGATATGAATGCATTTATACCTCAACGCGTAAGAAATGGCAGTCTTAGTTTTCCTTTCTTTTCTTTTTTTATCCTTTTTTTTCATAACATGTACTCCATCTTTAAGTTATCATATCAGGTTACGTATACTTGCAATGATAACACTTCACTTGTCTTCAGTAACCCATCTCCTCCTCCTCCTCCTCCTCCTCCTCCTCCTCAGTACCTACCGGGGATTTATCAGCCAAGGTTAAGTATACGTACGTGACTCCTTCCTTGGATTACAGCACATAGATAACAGTACATAGGATTACTTCACACAGATACTAGTACAGAGCATTACAGGAGAGTGATACCAACACCGACACATTGTATTTTCCTGTATTTTTTATGATTTTTTTTTATTGACAATTGTATTCGCTGTATTAAGACACTTATCTTTAGTATTTTTTCATTATTTGTATTGCCCATAAGATTGACTGTATTTCTAAGATCACGGAACTACTGAAAAACAACCAATAAAGTTTGAATATGTGAAGGAATAAATGGGTGAAATGGGCTTAATTTTATAGTAATCTGAAATCTGAGTCCATATTCGTGTTCAGCAAACCCGAAAACCCTTTAGCAGTCATTTTTATGAGAACCTGAAATTTCGACATTTTTCATGATTTTGGCAGGGTACCCCCTTGGAGTTTTGGACAGAAATCATATTCTTGCAAATAACTCGAAAAATATGAGATTTATCTAGAAATCATATATAATAGTAAAGAAAGAGTATAAAAAG
>JAPQNM010000011.1:2478754-2546254 GCA_029783475.1 Metacarcinus magister | reverse complement strand
GGAGGAAGGACGACTCTCTCACTCTCTCTCTCTCTCTCTCTCTCTCTCTCTCTCTCTCTCTCTCTCTCTCTCTCTCTCTCTCACACAGTTTCCTTTTATCTCCTTATCTATTTTTTGGAAACCACGTTATTATTATTGTTGTTCTTGTACTTCCTCTTCTTTTTCTCCTCCTCCTCCTCCTCCTCCTCCTCTTCCTCTTCCCTTCTTCTTCTTCTTCTTCTTCTTCTTCTTCTTCTTCTTGTTCATCCTCTCCATCGCAGACAAACATAAGAGGAAGATAAAATATAGATTGGCATTGGCGCCTTTTCCCTTTTTTTACATTAAACTTACTTCACTTATCTCACTGACAAGTTAACAAAGGAAGAAGAAGAGGAGGAGGAAGAAGAAGAAGAAGAGGAGGAAGAGGTTATGAATGTCTCTATCCTCATTTATCATTATTCTTCGTGTGCTGTATCTTTATTCTCTAGTTATCATCCTTCTTTTGTTTTTATTGTTATTCATATTCGTTTTGAAGTATCTTTTAGTCTCAATTTTTTTTAGATGAAAGTGTTGGTGTTTGTTTTTTTGTTTGTTATTTATATTGTTTATACTTTCTTTTTCTTCTCTGCTTTGTTTTTATCTGTGTTATCAGGAGGTGTTTTGTAAAGCGTTAATCAAGGATATTATAATCTGTCTCGTCTTTGTGTGTTTAGAAGAGTGGAAGATGTACTAATAAGAGAAATTAATTAAGAAGTAATGGTGATGTAACTTACACACACACACACACACACACACACACACACACACACACACACACACACACACACACACACACACACAGAGGTAAAGATACTACATCCATCCCTCCAGATAGCACTCTACCTTATCAGTGATGGGTCTGGGGTGGAGATCTCGTATAGTTTAGGTGTGTGTGTGTGTGTGTGTGTGTGTGTGTGTGTGTGTGTGTGTGTGAATCACTTCAAAATCCTAAGCAGCTTCTCTCTCTCTAGCAATTAACTCATTTATTTTAATATTTTAATGACTACTCTTCACATACTTAGTTATTACAAGCGGTTTTTTTCTTTTCTTACTTTCAACACTTCGCCGTAACCTTAGAATCATCATCATCATCAATAAATCAGAATACATTTTAAAAACTTTACGCTAACGTCCATCTTGCACATCAACTATAATTATACCCTAAACTAATACCTCTAATTACACATTGCATCTGTTATACCTTGATAATTTACCTTTTTCAACTGTATTCCTTCTTATCTGCATTTTAACAAGACGGTAAATTTACTGTATATAAGAGAAACACATTCGTAAGGGAGTGAGTGTCCTGAGAGTGGCTTCAACATCTCGATCTGTTATTAATTTGAAAGCGAGCACGATAAGGCAAGTGATAAAAGGTTCGTAGAGAAAGCCTTGGACATGCCTCTCGAGTACCTTGTTTTGTTGTTGTGGTGGTGGTGGTGGTGGTGGTGGAAGCCTGACCCACACTTAATATCATCACTTTAAGTCACCACTATAACCTCGAGTTGTCCAGTAGGTCTTATATAGTTTAGTAGTAAGAAAATGGAGTCAAACTTCGTGTTCAGCTTACCCGAGAATCACTGTGTATCAAATTTTCACAAGATTCTGAGTTTAAATTTTGTAATGAGATTCAGTAGGATATTACCTTGGGATAGATTGTATGAGTTTACAAAAGAAAAGTTGTATTGAATATAAAAGAAAGAGCAGGAGAAGCCCGTTATTTTGAGCTATAGTGAAATAGAAGTGAAATGTAACGAATTTGGAAATCCTTCTATGCCACAAATACTAGTAAAAAAAATGTAATATAAGCTGTAGATCTTACCATTTGCAATCAGATAATTAAACGATGATAATGATAAGCAAGAAGAAGAAGAAACCAAGAAGACAGCAAGATAAGTAAGACAGTTAGTAAGTAAGTAAGAGAGTAAGATAAGGCGATTACGAGATAGACCGAGACAATAATTACGTGACGGTATCAATGTAACTCACTTAGAACACAATGGAACTTGACTTAATGAAGCTTGTTTCTATTCTGTTTTCATCACGAGTTGCAGCTGACACAAAGCTCACTCCTCTCTCCCTCTCTCTCCCACGCCCTGAAAGAAAAGAAAAGAAAGAAAGATAGGAGAGATTATGAGCCTGTGTGTGTGTGTGTGTGTGTGTGTGTGTGTGTGTTTTAATTGCAAGGGACTGTGGGAAAGTGAAGTAAATATGCAGTGTTTATTGGATTAGGGGAGAGAGAGAGAGAGAGAGAGAGAGAGAGAGAGAGAGAGAGAGAGAGAGAGAGAGAGAGAGAGAGAGAGAGAGAAGTACATACATACATACAACAGTGGCGGACGTAGTCTTTGACCCTCGCATAGTAGCAGTTCCTGTTGTACACACACACACACACACACACACACACACACACACACACACACACACACACACACACACACACACACACACACCATCATCCATTGTAAAGCAGCTGAAATAACATTACATTATATTTTCTAAGAAGTGGATTAGTTATATAAAAGAGTACGTGCTTATTCCATCATTTCTATCCTATCCTCTCTCTATTATACCCAATTGCCTTCTTCAATACACTCTTCTGTTAAGTTAGGTTGTGAGAGTAGGATAGGAGAGAGAAAAATGATGGAGAGGAGGAGGAGAAGAAGTAGGAAAAAAAGTAAGACTAGGAGGAGGAGGAGGAGTAATGGGTAAAGGAGAAGAAAGCGTGTGCGTGTTGGCATATCAAGAGGTTGTCTGCTTAGGGGATTACTCTGCAAATTTTTCACACAATAATGCCAGGAGGACGTAAAGAGGAGGAGGAGGAGGAGTGGAGGAGGAGACTCACATGACTGAGAATATTACGTTGATGATAATGGTCTTTGTAAGATAAACCTCAGATTGAGACTGGCTACTTATTTTGACGGAACGAGAGAGAGAGAGAGAGAGAGAGAGAGAGAGAGAGAGAGAGAGAGAGAGAGAGAGAGAGAGAGAAATACCATGGCCAAGCTAGAATCGAAAAAAAAAACTTGAAAATTGAAACCTCATGATTGTCGTCACAGCGAGTTAAAGTTAATATTAAAGTTAAAGAAATAAAATAAAAAAAAGTTCTCACATCATTATACGACCTGATAGTGAATTAAACGCCCACTTTTCAACACAAAGCATATGTGTGTATGTTCTGAAAAAGTATGTATGTGTGTGCGTTTTATGTTCCCAAAGCACTGAGGCGTTATCATAAGGCAGTGCATATACAGTACAGGGAGGGAGGGGAGTGCGTAGAGGATGGGAAAACCAATTGTGTGTGGAGAGAGAGAGAGAGAGAGAG
Organism: Metacarcinus magister; assembly: GCA_029783475.1. Taxonomy (NCBI): domain Eukaryota; kingdom Metazoa; phylum Arthropoda; class Malacostraca; order Decapoda; family Cancridae; genus Metacarcinus; species Metacarcinus magister. The sequence continues at coordinate 2,542,914 of JAPQNM010000011.1, read as the reverse complement.
AGTGAGAGTGTGTGTGTGCGCGCGCGTGCTATCACCATGCATAACTTTACAAACGTTGAACGGAGGGAGGGAGGGAGGGAAGATATTTCTGTTCACTCAAGTAACCTCAGACAGTCCTCGTTATTCTGTCGTATTTTTTAAGTTTGATAGAAGCTAATTGTAACTTTCTCTCCCTCACTCCTCACCCATCCACCGTTACATTCACCGTTCCTCCCTCCCTCCCGGACACTTTTACTCTCTCTTACACAAGTTAAATCATCCTCATTATTTCTTTCCTCATGTCATAAGTAAGATAATTTCACTTACCCAGTTAGTATTTCATGGTTTACAATTATAGTGAGTCTGCGTCCACTCTGACACACATTCGTTAAAGGCTATTTCTTGGTAATGTAAGAATACTTGTTTTTGTGGTCGGTCGAAGGGGAGACTTCTTAAATTCTAGGTACTCGTCTTGTTGTATTTCCCCTCCTCCTCCTCCTCCTCTTCTTCCTCCTCCTCCTTATTCTTTTCTTCTTTTCATAGTCTTTCATCGTCCTTGGTCCTTAACACACACACACACACACACACACACGGAAAAACACCTTTCACACTGACATATGACATCCTGAGGGGGGCGGGGATGGGGTTGGCGGTGTGTGTGTGTTGTGTTGTTAGGTAAGGTGGTGATAAAGGCTTCATCAGTTGGCCTTGAAGTGTAGACCCTCACCGTAGACTCCCTTGCTGTCCCCCTGAGCTTGTATTGGATGCTGATGCTGCTGTTGCTGTTATTGTTTTTGTATTCAAGGACACCCACCGTCATGCACGCTCGTTGCACTGAAAAGATAAATGTATGCGTGTACAGCACTTCCGCAATTACGATATAGGAATTTCAGGAAGGACAGTGTACGGGCTGGGAGGCAATAAAGGGAAATGGGCAGGAAGGTTATTTTAAAAGGAAAAGGAATGGGCTGGGAAGCAATTATAAAAGGAAATGGGTTGGGATGATAATGACGTGTTAATGACAGCCTGGAGTGTTGACGTGGTGTGTGTTTCTCGTTGCAGTAGATCTGGTGTAGTAATAAAGAAGCAACATGAGTCACGGGGATCACGCGGGCCACGGCGGCATGGACCACTCCAAAATGGACCATGGTCAGATGGACCACTCCAATATGGACCACGGAGACCACTCTGGACACAACATGGCCATGGACGTGGTGAACACAACTATGAGGGCGGTAATAGAGGCCCTGCAGACCGAGAAGGCCATGGACCACTCAGGTGGGTGGTGGTGGTGGCCAGCTTGTACCATTAACACGATCGCTAAATGTATTGCTGTACAATTGTGATTCTGTTATCATGCAAATACTATTTATACAACTATTTTTCCTGTTGAGAGATCACCCCAACCCCAACCCCTCCCTTTGGTAAATATTTTGTTATCATTTGTCTGTACTGGCACTGGTGACTGGTTTCAAGTCAATGTATGATAAATGATTATGTTTATTGATAATTAATTAATGTATTTATTCGTACATCACACTGGAGGTTGTTCATTGCAATATGCTTTCCGTGAGGTCAACTATTTGTGTTGATGTTTGTATGTCTTCATCAGGTCACGGTAACATGGACCACGCACACATGGACCACAGCAAGATGAACCACGACATGGGGGGGATGGACCACGACATGGGTGGGATGGGTGACATGGACGGCATGGACATGGGCGGCATGAGTGTGAGTATGTCATGATAGTGACGCACAAGGTTGGAGTGTGTATGAATGCGAGTGTTAGTGTATGATGTGGACTGTGGAGGTAGGTTAGGTTAGGGAAAACCACATTGATTCTTTATAAATAGTTTGTTCTTTCCTCATCCTGACAATCAAATCTCTTCCACTTGTCCTACTTATCCTTATCATTTTACTGCTTCTGTGCTATCAAGAGTAGGTGGACTTTGAGCTCTGCTGATACATTGTGAAGAAGAAACAACAATTATGAAGTGTGTGCTGTACAATGTATTCAAATAACAAGTATTTCTTATGATTTACTTCTATCCAGACTATGTCAGCTGTGATGTATTTGTCAGTGTGTGTTAATATAAGATGAATTTGTACAGGACTAGATATGCTCATTGTATCAGGTAATATTGGGAGGAATGTGAGTAACTATTGCAATGGTGAACTAGAAAGGCAGAAAACAATGAGCCTTAATATATTATAAAAGATAGTTGTGGGTTGTGGAAAGAGAAACACAGTGTATACTGAGGTTTTTTTATTCCTGACCGGTTTTGCTCACAGCTTCTTCAGAGGACTCTGAAGAAGCTGTGAGCAAAACCGGTCAGGAATAAAAAAACCTCAGTATACTCTGTGTTTCTCTTTCCACAACCCACAACTGTCAAGATGTCTATAAAAGATAGTGTTTTGATTTAGATAATACATGACTTATGGTTTTACACGGAGCCATCTTTGATATCCTTAACGTGTTACTCTTTCAATGTGTTCCTCATGTGCTGCTGCTTCATCCTATCTTGTCTGGCTGATAAATATTGATAATTGGTTGTTTGTTTCAGCAGTACATGTGAGGTCCTTAAACTTTACTGAATGTACTACTAACTTATCAATAATTACTTGCTCCTTCACCCAATATATGGTAGTGTGTGATGTACATAAAAATTAGCTTGTAGTAGAGAAACTAAAACTTATTTGGCTATGTTACGTTGCTGTATTATTAGTCAAAGTACTATTTTTTAGAGCATATATTTGTCCTAACATTTAGAATATAAAAAAAGGCATACCGATGAAATGTCTGAATTTAACTGCAACAGATCAGTTTCTTCGATCAACATTAATGGATAACATTGTAAAGGTCACTAGGTAATTGTTATGCCACTTATAGATTCACCATTAACACCATTACCACCATTACAGATGAGCTTCCACTTTGGGTACGACGAGGTGATACTGTTTGACTGGTGGAAGATTAACACGATCGGTGGTTTGATCGGCTCCATGGTCGGCATCTTCATCATGGCCATGCTGTACGAGGGTCTCAAGTACTGGAGGTGAGCAGTGAAGCCTTCCATGTGCGGGTCTTGGATTCTGTTATGATGCTTCTATTATGTAAAAATGAGGTTAAAAACAGATGAATACAATTAGAATTACCCTTGACTCCATCTAGATTTTTGTTGTGGCTCAAACTGTTTAATTTCAATCTTCAGGAAAGTCTAGCACTGAATATTTCCTTTTTTTTCCAGTTTAGTCAGCTAATTGAAAGCTAGATATTGTATAGAATAAGGAGTTATTCTATTATTAGTTCACATGACATTCTGAACAATATGATGTGCAAGTTTGAAAATATTGGTATAAGCTGATGTTAAGTTTGTAATGTTTTTAGGAGTAAGAGTAAGCGAACATCCAGACCTGATTCTTCAAGGGATAAAAATAATGTCAAACCTCTAGTGAGTGAAGAGCCAAGGTACAGAAAGCTTAGCAGTCATACATTCATTTGTAGCTTTCTTTTAGTCGTTGTTATACTGCAGTACGTCTATGTTATGAGAAGAAATAAATCAGTGTATTGAGCACTCTATGTAGAATGCTTCAACACTTTGATAATGTACGTACTTGCACGCTCTTAATTAAAGGCTGATGTACGTAATTTTTAGTGTAAGTTTATTGCCACAAGTGCAGAAATTATACATGAAAATAAGTCTATGGAATGTTAATGTCAACTGTCTTATAACATCAGAATTAACTTTATAAAAACAGATTCTGGTTAATGGATTAGTTTCAAATTTTGTTTAATGCTTTACTTTTAGTCATCTTGTAGTATGTTCTGAGCAGGTGGGAGGACTAGTGATGACCTGGCTTGGCTCGGGTTGTCTTTACTAACACAACACTTTCCACAGAGAACACCTGTTTAGGAAGTCGCTTGCAGCTATGCAGTATTGTGCCAAGGTGGACAAAAGCAACGCCACCGAACAAGACAAACCTTCACAGTACGTTGTTTTTTGTTTATAATCTATTCATGGAACATTATTATTTATTGAATGAATGAGGAACACAAAGATACTAATGTCAAAATATGTGTGGGAATATTTTGTAACCGTTATGGATTTTGTTGACCTCGTAATGGAGAGTTAGACTTTGTCCCTGTGTCATGTACCTGTTTATGTTCTCCATTGTCCTACGTGTGATGAGTATCCGGGGGTGTGGTGATGCATTTGAACCTCTTGGGATGATTGTTGGGGCTCAGTATTATTAAGCTACAGTTTGGAGCACACTCAACTAATTTAAGTGTGTGGTCATCTAGTGATCTTCCCCACAAAGTTTTATAGATAATGTTGTGTTAACTGTGAGCACCTGAAATGCCAAGATAGCTTAGCGCCATTCCTGGTGCTGTGTTCGCAAGTAATCTTAGTTAGAGATGGTGAGCAGCACAGCAGTCGAATGCATGCTGTGGGAATGAGATATTAGTTTAATTAATTGTCGTTTCCCTGACAGGAGATGTATAAGTCATGATGCTATGCTCACAGTATTAACATTAAATAGTCTTTCTTGGTAATATTTCTTAGTGATTTCCACCGATAGTCACAAGAGAAATGACAAAATTGCCTTAGTCTTTCGTAAAACTTTGTTAGGTACATAATTATAATGAGAGAATAGGCATTACTCATGAGCATAATGTATAGCAGTGTGTTGTGTTTCCATGTAATAATGTGTTTTGTCCTTGTTCTGGTGCTGCTGTAGGTATATGGAGCAGATCGTTATGCCCCCCACGTGAGTACAGTGTGTTTATACAGCATGCTCAGGGTGGTAGTGTGGCTGCATGCTCCTTGCTGGCTATACCTTGACCTTATACAGACTTTATTATGACACTACAAGGTGGAATAATATACTCAGGCTTTAGATGGTTTCCTTATTTTTATTTTAAAGTAGGTAAGCTTTGTGATCAAGATTAAATGGCTTCTGAGAAAATAGTTTTCAGGTTGATTGCAATGTTTTATTCTTTTAAGGACTTAGAAAAAACATATTACAGGATTGATAGAGATGCCTTGTGTATTGTGATTGTATGGGTTAGGTGGAAGACTGCTAAAAGGTGTGAAAAGGTTCTAAATGAATAGTAGAGCTTATGTAAGAGTGGGAAATTACGTGAGTGTGTGGTTTCCTGTTTGAGTAGGACTATGTCAGGGATTCTGATGATAGGGAATGGAAGGTAAATCAGTTAGTGTTTGCAGATGATACGGCTTTAGTAGCAGGTTCAGAGAAGAAATTATGTCTAGTTCTACTCAAGGAAACCACACACTCATGCTACTTCCCACTCTCACACAAGCTCTACTATTCATATAGAAACTTTTCACACTTTTTATCAGTCTGGCACCTCGGCCATACAATCGTAGGACACTCCACACTCCTAAGTCCATAAAAGCTCTAAATAGTTTTCCTTTTGCCAAAAATATTTCTCCCATCTGATCCACACATCATCGCCCTCCTCTCTAATAATAATAATAATAATAAATTAAATTAATGTAAATCACAACAGAGTTATATTGCCAGTTGTAAGGAACAGTCATTACCACTTGGCACTATGTTACACTTCTAAAGTATTTGCACAAACTTTTTATCTGGTCACATTCATACCTTTATCACATCTTGGCTGGGGTTTTTCCTTATTAACCTCTGACTTGCTGTACCTTTGTTTTGCACCGAACACTACAGTTGTTTTAATTATGGTTTGACAAAATGCACTGAGTAAGCTGCCTCCTTTCTCCTCATTAGTCCAACGGAACGTGTCAGTCATTAAATAAATATGATCAGGATTATTTAATGAGTTATATATATTAAAAATTCAAGTATTATTTACGTCTTGAATCTGCATGTTGTTGACTTCAACATTAACTAAATAACAAACAAAAAATTTATGTATCATTAAATAATCCTGATCATACTTATTCAATACGTAATGCAAATGTACCGACGCGTTCTGTTTGACCAATCAGATGGAAGGGGGCGGAGCCTAACTCAGTGCATTTCAGCAAACTTAAAAAAAAACACAGTAAGTACAATAATTGCTTGCACCACAACACTTTCCACGACAAAAAATATTTATACCACCCAACATGTATGGGGGAAGGACAACTTGTATTTCTTTTAAAAATAGTATATCCCTTATAGTTTGTTTGAACACAGTCTGCACTTTGAAGTCTGTCATAACATTGATGTGTACCACTGATTTGCATGTGACTTGTATCGATCACCTTGTTCTGAGACTCACTGTTACGTTCTCTTGACAGAATGAACATGCTGAGTTTAGACCACGGAATCCAGACTTTGTTACACGTGGTTCAGATGATAGTGAGTTACTTCCTCATGCTGATCTTCATGACGTACAACGTGTGGCTGTGCATAGCGACGGTGCTCGGGGCGGCTCTCGGCTACTTCCTGTTTGGTTGGCGCAAGTCTGTGGTTGTGGACATCACCGAGCACTGTCACTAGTTCCTCCGTGCCTGTGAAGAGAGTTGTGAAACGGTGGTTAATATTTAATTATGTTTTACTTCTATAGACAAAATGCGTTTGAGAGTGAGATAGATACGACCAGGAAATACAGTCCATAGTTTTAACATGTTTGCTGAACCATGAGGTACAGCTCACAATTTTTAAACCATTTATTTTTTTAACAAACATAAAACATGATAGTCGACTGATGGGATGCAGTGTATGCAAAATGATTCCATATTATGCACCTGTGTAATTACTTGGACAGTGCAGGGCAGGGCAGTGCAGTATGTGGTGGTGTTGTGTTATCAGGTGACGTGGAAGGTGTGGGGGTGACTGAAGATGCTGCTAATAAATGTACAAGATAATGAACAGCCACCGGTACTTCATTACTTAGTTATCACGAGTACTTGTGACAATCGCACTTAATTGACGTACAGTACAGTACACTCGCCTTATACGCGCCTCTAAGGCAGACACAAGACCTCATGTATACTGAAAATGCTGAGTATATTAAATTTTTTTATGATGTTTTTGGGAAAAATGGAGGATCCTAGAGCAATGGCCCATTTTATATAATAAAGATGTTTTAAAATGAATGTGCAGTAATGCCAGTACTTAAAAGTTACTGTGATAAAGTCTGGCTCTTGTATATGAAAGGTTTCCAATGAAAATATAGAAAGTTGAACAGAAAGATAAAATAACTTAACAATGTTACCATATGTAAGTATGCATAGAAATCAATCTATAGAAATTGAATATCAAATTGTACATATATACCAATGTAGCAGCATTGTGTAATAGAAATTTGTGAAAAAATATTTTCTTGTGTACAACTATGTATTATCATTAACCAAGTGTATACTGCAGAGTACAGCTTACTATGTTGAGGCTCTTTATGGATGAAAAGGCTTTACCATAACTGACCTTCATATAATGGAAGATGATTTTCTATACCGTTACAAACACTCAAGTAAGAAGTGTTAGACATGGATTACTTATTGAAATGAACACTGGATCTGACTCTGCCTTACCTGTCTTCTGCTTTCACCTTGTAGTACACTCATCTTGCCTCACACCAACACAACCAATGCAATGATTCCTCCAGCAACAAACAAGAATGGCAGCCACGTTTTAACAAAGGCCATGAAGCTGTAAACAAATTATCAAAGTCAACTTTACAAACCTTCAAACCTTAACACTTTAATCAAACATGCTATTTATGACAATAATAAAATTTACTTTATTTGGATTACTAAAGACTTACAAAAAATGCAAAGTTTTTAAAACTTGAACTGTCCTATTGTAGTATTATACATAACTACAAAAAATGCAAAGTTTTTAAAACTTGAACTGTCCTATTGTAGTATTATACATAACTAATCTGAATACAAATGGCAGATGGCGTTGATTGTTGACTGCAAAGAATTTTTTATAATTCTTTAATAATATAAAGAGATAACACCAACACAAAGGTCTGAGATGCAGCCAGTTTACTTTGAGATCCTGGAAAGACATCACTTGCTCACCTCACATATCTTGCACGCAGCAGCATCAGGAAGCACAACTTCACCATGTTCCAGTGTGAGCTGCCGTCGTAATGCATCAGGTTCAGCGCCATGGCAACGTGAGAATGACAGTTGTCACAGAATAAATTGTGCTGAAAAATAAGTCAATATTAACACCTTTGTTTATAAAAAAATATTTAACATGAGATTCTTGAGACTAAATACAAATGCTGCTGGCTGAGGAATATAGTTACATATATGGTGGTAAGTAAAATAATTATAACATTCATATTAAGATTACTGCTTTCCAGACTACAATACTATCACATGTATAATCAACATTGAAGTTAAGTAGTTAGTGTATTTCAAAAACAAAACCTGGAACAGCACTTGAGCACAATATTATATGCATGTAAACACTCAAAATAACATGATGCCTCAGCTGCTGTGCTGTGTACACGACAAAAGTTAAGTAAAACTGATAACTACTTCTTGTCATCTATCTCAACTTTCATTACCATAACTTATACTATACTAAAAAGTGGATACTCTTAACAAATAAACATTAAGTCTGGTGAAGCCTCACCATCCTTCCTTGGTACTCCTGTGAGGCCAGCTGGATGCTGTTATCAAAGGCTGCAGGACCACCGTGTGCCCGGTAAGGGTCCAGCATCCAGTACTTGGTGGGCCACCCAAAGGCCATGTTGTCTTCAGATACAAAGTAAGGTCCAGCAAAGTCCCGGATCACCCCAGAGGTGTAAGCAATGCCCATGTGTCCAATGAAGGGCAGGAACCACCTGTAAGGTTCAATCAACTATAAAAATGTGCCATCCCTGGGTTACCATTCTGTTACTCTAGTTTTCCATCTACAATCTGTTGAAAGCATGTTGGGTCTAACTTCGTGCACCTAAGGGAACCCAACCAGGTTATTGAACACTCACGAGAGGAGGGGCAGCGGCGTCCACACGATGCAGCAAGGGTACCGATGACGAGGGTGATCCATCTTGCCAATGATCACTGGACTCTCGGGAGAACTGGCAGACTCAGACATTGGACCGACACATTGGCAAACCTGCAGATAAGGTGACGGTGAAGACTTGTAATGTTGTGTTTCATTAATTCCATTACATTATTAATATTCTTGCCTGAACAACGATGATTTCTACGAGTAGAGAATATAACTGCTTCCTTGTTTCCTCTTTTAAAACCTTAGCCACACGAGACAACTACATTTTATAATGGCCTCACCACGCCCAGCCTCGGAGTCCCCATCTGGGGAGGGGACCACAAAAAGGGAGATCTGATAAAAGTGTTTAAATGGGTCAAGGGTTTCAACAAAGGGAACATAAATAAAGTTCTCATAGTCAAGGAGAAAGTAAGAACACGAACAAATGGTTTCAAGCTAGACAAGTTCAAATTCAGGAAAGATATTGGTAAAAATTGGTTCACTAATACGGTGGTAGTAGTAGTAGTAGTAGTAGTAGTAGTAGTAGTAGTAGTAGTAGTAGTAGAGGAGTGGAACAAACTCAGCAAGCATGTGGTAAGTGCCGGAACAGTAAATACTTTTAAGAAAAGGTTAGACATTTCAATGGATGAAGAAAACATTAGGTAAGTGTTAGGTGCACAGGAGCTGCCTTGTGTAGGTCAACTGGCCTCTTGCAGCCTCATTATGTTGTTATGTTGTTATGAGGGGGCGGGGGAGGCAGGCAGATGTATAGGTTTGTGGTGGTTGGTGCCTGTGGGTATACTATAATAAACTTGCTTGCCTTCCTTCCTTCATTCATTCAGGCCACCATTCTTTATAAAAATGCTACAGTAATAGAATGAAAGAAAAAGAAAAGAAAAAAAAGCTGCTATTTGGAGAGCAGAAAAAAAAGTGTTAATGGTCAAGTCATTTAAGATCCTGACCTGACCTGACCTTCCCTCGCTGAGTTAAAGTTATAGGCATTGTTTGCTTGCTTTAAGTGGCCGCAACAACATGTCCACAAGGCGCCATAACCAAGGAGGTGAATGAAGGAAAACATTCTTGTGTTAAGATCAGCTTCATTGACGATATAAAACAATCGAAACTTCTACATTTAACAAACTCACACCTTAATTAATTACCTGTAATACTCAACCTTGATTACCCAGGTACTCTCATAAAGGTGCTAATTAACACTCACAACATAGACGTGCTAATCAGGAACACACGTCAACACCTTAGCAACACCTCATCACCACTTAACACACTTACCTGTACACCTTTATTAATTACCTGTAATACACAATCTTAATTACCCAGGTACTCCCATAAAGGTGATAATTAACACTCACAACAGACGTGCTAATCAGGAACACAACGTCAACACCAACACTCGCCTGTCAAACACACCACCATCAACACCATTCTAACCCTCACAACACCACTCCAACCCTTCCTCCTACCAACTCTAGATAACCTTATGTACACTTACCCCTTGTAATGACACTCAAATAAGCGAGAGTAAAGGAGTATCAGCACAATACATGCATCACACACACACGTAAGACAGATAAGACTTCACAAAACAGCTGATTGAATGGACGCTGGGCTAAATATTTTGACCCACGTATGATTTTTTTTCTTATCTATATAATTGTGTTTGTTTTGGGGAATTCAAATAAAGACATGATATCATAAAGTGAGTTTAGAATAATATATGCACCTACTACCATGTAATTAATGAATTCAGGCGATTCTTACGAAAAATAAAGAATAAAAGTGAATGGGCTCCCGTACAGTTTCCAAAGTATCATTAACCTCTTTATTTACCTACTCTTTACTATTTAGATGAACATTATCCTCTTAATTCTAACATTGACACAACCTAACCACTCCTCTCGTTCTTATCTTCCTTACATCTTTTTTTTTCTTGTCTTCGTTAAATTTCTCCCTCACCTTTACACCAAAATCTGCATCAACTTTTATATCTCCGTCACTAACTCCTTGATATTCCTATTCCAAGACTTCTACTCAGCTGTCCTTCTCACTCTACTCTCCTCTTGTTACATTCCTTATATGTTCTCTTCTTCCCTTCTATAGCCCCCTTTATCTTCTCTCTCCACCATGCATTTCCCTTCCTCTTTACACTCCCCTGCATCATTGAACACCATTAATACCTCATTAACATTTACTCCTTCTTCAAACGTCAACTTAGCTTGTCAGTCTCACATAATTTCCTACCATACTCCTCTTTACCTCTCTCCTATCCATCCTTTCACTAGCTACCACCTTACCTATACTCACCTTTCTCATGTCTTTTTCCTTGCCATACTCCCATCTATCTTTATAATATACAAGAATATACACTTTATATGCCCTAACCTATCTTGTTGATGCATTTTTCAACCTCAAGATAATGTAATAAATGTTTATTTTATCTTAGGTAACACAACATATAGTGGTTCAACCCTTCAAATATTCCTCTTACTGATTTAACATCCAACACATCTTGCCTCAATTTATCATTCACTGCTATGTATTAAAATCTTCTCATCTAATAATAATAATAATAATAACAATAACACTAATAATAACAATCTCTCCTCCTCCATCTTTACCTGTGACAAATTTTAAGCTGAATAAAGATGACTATTTACACCTTTAATATAGCCACATCCTTGCACACTCCAGTCCTTTCACTCTCCACAGTCTTATTTTGATCAAGTTATATGTGTTTCAAAGATGATCTGAGTTGGTCGAGTACAGCAGTCAAGCCTCAGAAGTGGTGTCCATTTCCTCGGTGATGGTGATGGTACTCCCGCTGCGCTGCACTGCTGTGTACGCACCGATGGGCCGCCGACACAGCCACCCTCGCTGCCAGTACACCAACAGGGATATGGTGGACAGACTGGCAAACAACCCTGCAACCATCACCACCAACAGGAACCCAAACGCACTGCAAAGATACATACCATTGCGTTTACTCCTTACTATTCCTAAAGCACTTGGAGTTAGAAGAAATGTAATGATAGATGCAAAATGATGCGTAAAACAGGTGTCTTATTATCATACCATATATATAAATAATAATAATAATAATATCAAGCCTTGTCCTGTGCATTGGAAGGTGAGTACTGTAGTGTGAATCAATGCGTGACTCCTTACCCTTTTGTCCTGTCAACTGGCGGGTCACAGGTCAGATCTTTGTCCTTCACATGCACCAGTCTGAACCCTCGAAGGTTGATTGGCTCGTGACACCTGTGAGACGGAGAGACAGAGAGACACACAATGAATCTTTACCTTACACACCAAAACATTAACCACTTCTTTAACTTTCTATATCTTACTTCACTACCTCCCCTTCCACTACTACACTTCTTACAATCTATACAGTATCATAAACCCGTTTTCTATATCTTACAAACTTCCCTTGTATTTTTTCATAATTTCTACTGGATTGCAAGTCTACTCTATCCTATACTTAATCACATACACATACACACCACACAAACATCTTGGAAGGGACTCAAATTATATACAATTCACACAGTCATGCACTCAGCCATACATACTCTTCACATTTTCACACCTCACGCAAGCCCTGCACTCACATCATCCTCTCCCCAGTCTTGCGGAGGAGTGAGGTTTCATTCTTGACCCAGCGCATCTCACAATCACAATGCCAGTGGTTGAATTGCAGGGAAATGTAGTTGAGTTTATCCCAGGGCAGGAGGTCTTGAGGGAGAGTGTGCAAGGAGGAGTAGGAGAAGGTGAAGTCTGACGGCACGATTGAAGATTCTTTGCCATCCTCTGTCTTGCGGAAAGCCTGCGTGAGACCAGAAAGGTGAATGGTGTTTAAATAATGAAATGGACGGTTGAAAGGAAGATGAAAAGGATGGAATATGAGGATAGAGTCAGAAAGAAGACACAGACATTATATACATGAGGTGAGAGGTCAGAGAGGAAGGTCAGGTCAAAGAGCACATAGAAACAAGAAAGACATGAGGTAAAGGAATAAAACAGTGATAAATTTAAGGTCAGGTCAGATCAGGTTAGGTCAGTCTCACCCTATAGTCAATCTTTTTCAATCCATGGCATGTACCGCATGACGAGAATCTCCAGGCGTGTCAGGTCTCCGAAGGCATACGCATCAATGGTTATTAATCTGAGCATCTGTTCCAGCTTCAAGGAGCGAAGATTCTCTAAGCCGTAGAAGGAATAAGCACCTAACGACTGAAAAAAACCATAGATAAAATAGATTAACATATATCTTTATTTACACGAATAGGAGATGATTGGGCAAGGTCTATATAATAAGTCTTTAAAACCCAGCACCTCTGTCCCCAAAGAAGATACAGTATAAGAGTTACAAAGAGTTAGAATTAGGTGTTGCTTACAGTGAAGAGGTTCCCAGAGAGGTCAAGATGCAGGAGAGATGAGCTGAGAGCATGTAGTGTCTTGCTGGGCACCACAATCAGTTCATTGTATGCCAGCGACACTCTCTCCAAGTTCCTGCCGGCACAAACAACACAACACTCACTACACTATCCTGTCACATGGTTGTAAGCTGAGTATACTACACCACCACACCACCACCACCACACTAACCACACCACCACCACCACCACCACACCACCACTACTGGAATGATTGTAGACAGAATAGTAAGATGAATGCACACACAACAAAATAAACTGATTATATGTATTTATGGATTTCAATATTATCCTGGAGTTAGTGAGTGAGAGGTTTTAACCCATTCCAGACTTAAAAGACAAAACAACCCTTTATTTCACCCCTTAACCCTATACCTCACTCCTTAACCCCTCACCAACACCAGTACTTTCAAGGGACAAACATACGTGAGGTTAGCCTTGAAGACTGAGGGTGGGATGTGTCCGAGGCCCAGCTTACTGAGATCCAGTGTCTTCAGTGCTGGAGTGTGTTCAAGGAGACTTTCATTGAGTGTTCCTAAGGGGTTGAAGCCCATGATCAGTTCCTCCAGGCTTGTGAGCTCCAAAAAAATATCCTTTGGTAAGGTATTTATCTTGTTGTAGCTGATGTCCAAGCGGGTTAGGTTTTGAAGGCCACCAAATGCCTGGAAATATATAACAAAACCACCGCTAAGTTTTATACGAAGGTTGATTAAACTACGTAATAAAAAAAAACTTGTATTACGACTACATGTATAAGCAGAATAAAAAAAAGAAAATCATGCCCTCTGAAATAATTATATAAAGGTCATTATTTATCAAACAAGAATCCTTACTTGTACATCAACATCGGATATAATATTATTTCTGAGGTTGAGGTTGGAGAGTACTTGTAGAGGTTCAAACACTCTTCTAGGGAGCCTCTCAAGCAGGTTCTCAGAGATGTCCAAGGAGAGGAGAGAGGACGAGGGACTGAAGGTGTTGGAGGAAAGACTCTTAATGTTATTCCGGGAGAAAGATAGAATTGTGAAAGCCTTCGGGATTTCAAGTTCATCTGCGGAGAGAAAGAGAAGGAATAAAAGCTTAGAATATACATAAAAAAAGGACAATGAATAAGAGAAATAAAGGTTTAAACTGTAAATTAGAGGTAGGAATATGGAAGGTTAGGGTTAGAATAATGAGTGCATGGGTGGAGAGATAAGGGAAATAAGGAAAGGAAATGGGAGGGGAACCAGATAAGGGAAGAGCAAAGTAGAGAGATAAGAGAAAAAAATAAACTAGGCACACACTTTTAATACATTTCTTTCTCTCTTTTTCCAGTATCATCAAATTAGAACTAAAAAATGGCTCTCTCTCTCTCTGTGGACTCACCTTGTATGTAGGTAATATTGAGGTTTACACAGTCAATCCCACGTTGCCTTGCCAGCACTAAGTCTTCAGGGCACCTACACACCTCCTTACACAAGTCCTTCTCCACTGTGCTCCACGACAGCCAGTTCCAGAAGGCATCACACTGCACCACCATCAACACCATCACCACCACCACTCTTGTTACGCCTCGTCCTACACCACCCATCGCCTATAATGTTCAATTCACATGGATTTTATACTATACCAAACTCCCTGTATAGTTATAAGGAAGATATGTTATTCAAATACAATGGTTAATTACTTACCTCTGGGGTTTGTGTGGGTGGTGTGTGCAGAGGATTGAGGTGATGAGGTGTTGTGGCAGAGTTTAATGGCACACTGATTGCTTATCACCACTAAGCTAACTGATTCATGGAGGCTTACACAATCTTGGCACTTCCTCATAAATCTTTTACTTCCACACTTATCTCAATGATGCTTTTACCTTGAGATGATATTGCATTTGTATTATATAAAATACGTTCTTGCTGCATTTGTTTGACGGAGAAGTTATTTGTCATGTTATCTAATCTCATCTGTTATCTCCCATTCACTTCACCTCTCTCTGTGTGCTTCCTATGCCATGCTCTCTCTATCTCTCTTGCTCTCTCTCTCTCTCTCTCTCGTGGCAGACTCACTTGTTTTCTTTATTGAATTTCCTAACTGTAGATTAATTATTGTGCATGATAGAAATGAATAAAAAGAAGAGGTGAATGCATGAATAATGATGCAGCCTTGACGAACATTGAAGTTTGTTTGTGTGCATCTGGTGTGACCCTTGAATCATATGAGGTGCAGGGAGGGAGGGAGGGAGGGAGGGAGAGGGCAGGAGTTCAATGTAAAGTTTCATGGATAAGCCCTGGGTCCCTGCTGTGGGTGTGATGCCGGCCACCCTCATCCACTTTTGCATGACTGATTTGACGTGGTGTTGGGCGGGGTGTGCTTCTCTTCTTCTATAAGGGCCTAGAGTGAAAGGAATGTACGTATATGAATGAGTGTGTGTGTGTGTGTGTGTGTGTGTGTGTGATAACACACTTTAGGGATAACAGTCTGGTATATAGACAAACCTATTTTTATCATAGGAATTTCATATTTCTTTTTAGTAAAAATGTTCTGGCTTATTAATTTTAAAGCTGTCACACACACACACACACACACACACACACAACATGTATGGTGGTAATTGATGAGCATCTTTCATAGTCACATTTACTGAAAAAATGAAATATTTACAATCAAGTTCTAACATTACAATTCATCCATCTATTACTTGTCCTTCTGTGAGTTAACATTACATTGAATACCTTCCTTCACATGTTCCTTTCCATCATTGCCGTTGTTCCTCGCTATACAAACATAAACTGACCAATTAATATTTCAGAAAAACATAAATAATGCATAAATGTCCCAGTGATAAAAACAAATATATAAGAACTATGTAAAACACGAAATATTAAAGTACCTCAATACACACACACACACACACACGAACACACACACAACCTGTTTGTTCCATTGCTTCGTGTTGTTCTGGTAAAACAAACACACAGATCTGGTGGCGACCTTTAATTAATTGCATCACAGCAGACCAATAAATAAACCTGAGGCAGTAAATTTTTGCATCTTGCTGCTGCCTTTCCCTGTACAGATATCTACAGCAGGAGGAACACAGCCTCCAGGGAGTGTTGAGGGAGAGGAGGGTAGGTGTGTAAGGTGTGTAGGGTGTGTGGGAAGGGGTGTGTGCTGGTGACACCCAATGAACACAACGCACCATCTTAATGATTTCAGGCACAAGACACTGGAATGACACACATCAAGTCTACATGAAGTGTGGCTGTGTGTACATAAGTGTGTGTGTGTGTATGTGTGTGTGTGCGCATGGGGAGCAAAAATACAAGCTCGACAGACCTTTCTAATCCTGTAGACTGTCTCTCACTCTCTTTCTCTCTCTCTCATGTTCTCCTAAACCTTGACATTTACATAAAGGATGGAAGGGGGAAGGGGGTGTCTAGATCTTGCCGGGAAAGGTGCCACCCTCCAGCTGTTCGTCCCACTTCTCCACCCAGGCGTTGGGACACATGGACTGGAACACCTTCTTGAAGTAGAGGCAAGGCTCGTAGTCTTCCCCCTTCAGCTTCTGGCACCGGTGGAAGTCTACGTAGCTCTGGTAGCAGTACCTGACACAAGGCAAACACACACGGTTAGATGGAACTTGTAATTCAAATATAACTAATTGTATTTCAATTTATATACTGTATAGTTTGAGGGAAAGACTGTCTATGATTTTTCTCCCTTCCTAGTTTATATAAAAAAAGGAACTATGAAGAAGACATAAATAAATAAGAAGTCGTACATACTATACATTATTCATGGTTTTGTACATAATATACATTGTTGATGGTTTAGTACGTACCTGGTCTGGTTCTGGTTGGGGAAGCGAGGGTCAAAGGGAGCAGTTTCCATGGTTTCTCCGGACATGATCACGCTAGACATGTTCTGAAAATAAATAAATAATAATAATAATAATAATAACAGGATCATTCATTTGAGTATTTAATTGGTTTTGTTCCACGTGTTGTATGGGAACTTAAAGGGAGGCTCACCATCTGATATAGTCAAAATACGTGAAAAAATATATAAAAAAATTGAGATGTGAGCGTATTTCCAGCGTACATGTATTTAGCAACATATAGGAACACAAATTGAATCCCCCACATCTTACTACACCACAACACACCCACAAAGCACCAAGGGAGTGTGCTCTGCTGGCTAACAGGAACTTCGAATGCATGTATCTCAAAACAAGAAACGTTTACATTAAAAAATTGTCAAACTTTGAAAAATGATTGAAACTGTTTGTAAACGTTCATGTTAATACTTATTGGTTGTGCCTTCATTGTGTGAGTTTGTTTTTTTCGATATATTGAAAAACTTGAGTATTTATTAAATCAGCGTGATGTCATGCAAGATGTGCTTTGTAAGGCCTCGATAACTCATTACGTATTGAAAATTTTTAAGAAAACTAAATTACACGCTGTTTGAATTGTATTTGATTTCCATGTAGAAGCAGGTGTAGGTGTCTCTACGACTAAAAATAACACCACAGGAAGTTAAAAAGACTGATAGACTGATATAAAGAAAAGAAAATAAATATGGTATTATTTTACATCTTCACATGAATGCTCTAGAGAATTGATGGTTGTATTTTACATTAACAGATGCATTCAGAGAAGGTTTTTTTAATTACATTTCCGTCACAAATTCTTAGTTTGTGAGATATTCAATGTTTTCTGTGAGACCTTCTCTTCGGGGATAAGGTAAAGTTTAGTTTGGTTTGAACAAGGTTCTGTTATTTGTCAATATAGGTGAAGGTTTGGTTAATTTAAGTTTTGTTATGTTGTGTTAATTTTGCAGATATCGAATGTTTTCGATAATCAAAAATCAGGGGTTGGGCGAGGTGCAGACGCCATTTTTTTCGTAGCCACACGCCAGGTTTGGTGGCAGTCAGTGCATTGCGCGTTCGTCAATAGGTCATTGTTAGGTTAGGTTAGTGATTCTAGCAGCCTATTCTTAGCGTAAATCATTGTATTTCGTCTTCCCCCAAGAACCCCACATTCCCACAAGTCCCCAAGCTTGTTGGGGGTGATGAGGATATCTTATCATATATGCATTTGCGACGGAAATGAATGTCAAAATCATTCGAAATGGATCAAAATCCATACGAAGTGTTATTTATATCCAGGTGCATTCTGGTGAAGATGTAAAATTTTACCAATAATATTAATTAATTCAATAAACTTCAAAATTATTACAAAACAAAGTCTGGTCCTGAAAATAGCAAAATAAATACGTGACAGACTAAAATTTTCCAAAAGCAAAATCCAATACTATAGGAAGGTTCTTGAGAATAACAAACATACTAACAAACCAAAATCATAATAATCTTAATAATAAACAATAATCTTAATAATAATAATAATGATGATAATAACAATAATAATAATGTCATTCCTCGTCATTAATATCCAAGTTTTCAATCACCAATCCAACAATAACACCTGCAGCACCAGTACATTAAATCAATACACTCAAATCAATACACTTAAACCACTAAAACAACTTAAAACAAACACAATAATAACATCAAACACAAACGAGACTCAAATACCCAAGAAAATATTAAACCAGCCGGCCACCATTGAAGAACACCGCTAATCACCAATATTATCCATTTATATCTCTATTAACACCATTATTCATACTTGTAATAGTGCAGGAGTAATTGATGAGTGTGTGTGGTAGTTATGAGGGGAAGGGAGTGAGGTTAAAGGGA
Organism: Metacarcinus magister; assembly: GCA_029783475.1. Classification (NCBI taxonomy): domain Eukaryota; kingdom Metazoa; phylum Arthropoda; class Malacostraca; order Decapoda; family Cancridae; genus Metacarcinus; species Metacarcinus magister. The sequence continues at coordinate 2,523,798 of JAPQNM010000011.1, read as the reverse complement.
GGGAAAGGTAAGTTAAAACAGAGCTTACCTCCGCTCCTTCCTTGGTCGTCAGCTGAGTCTACCAATGACGCAATAACAAGTGAGGATCTATATGCGCAACGCTCCTATTCTTCATTTATTTATTTAATACATTATCTATATTTTTGCTATCCTATTCAATTATTATATTCATTTGATTCATTTCTAGAGTGAATATATTGGATTAGAAATAATGATTGGGTTATTATTTTGGTTTATTTATGCATTACAATAATGAGGTTATCTTCGTATATTATAATGTAGTGTGTGTTTGTTATTCCATTATTGTTATTTCTTAAGTAATTGGAGGTAATACTGAACTTTGCTTTACATATATCTATCAATTAAGTTTCGTGGTTATTCATGTTTTTTAAAAGTTGACTTTTAATTAATCTAGGTCAACTTGGGTTTGTTGAGGAGGAGGAGGAGGAGGGGGAGGAAGAGAAGTAGGGGGAGGAGTAGGAGGAAAGGAAGAAATAATATAGGAGGAGGAGGAGGAGGAGAAGGAGAAAAGGAAGAAGGAAGACAGATAATAGCATAGGTTTATATATATAATCCTCGTCCTTGTGAATGTAAGGAAAGGCAAGGATTATTCACCATTCAATCTTATATTATTTTATACTATAATTCTCATGTAAGCAAAATTAATAAATATATATAACAAAGTAGGATAGGTTTATATACATGATCGTTGTCTTTGTAAATGTAAACAAGTCTCCTTCATCACTCTTCCTCCGCTCTCAACTCCTGGCCCTGAACGTCACCACCTTTGACCTGCCCACTCTGTTAGCAGCAGCTGGCGTCCACCCCTCACGACAACCAGCTGTCATCCGTCTCACCAGCACCTTGAAGAAGAAGACGGGTCAGCTTCACGCCTGTGACACCCTCGCAGGACTTCACTAGGGCTCATATGACCGACTGAATCGTCGCAGCCCTAAACAACACCAAGAACCAAGATCATCACTCTTCTTGACAGTGAATTTGTGTTGGAATCATGAGTTCAGTGTGCCCCGAGGAGCCAGAAGGCGGCTCTCCCATCGGCAACCTTCTGTCTGGCTCTTGGGAGTTGGCTCAGGTATGTGTGGATACAATTACCATTTAATTGGCTATTATTCCAAGTAAATGAGGTCGTTGTAGTATGTGACTCCTCTTCCCTTATCATCATTAATTGCCTTTCATGTAATAACTGTATTCTTGTTTTTTTCTTACTCTTGAATAATTTATAGAATAGTAATAGTTATTTGGTAAAGATTCGTTTCCTTAACCACTCGAGATTTCCTTACCTTTATAATGCACTGCAGTTAAACAAACCTAACCAAAACTAACCCAACCAAACCTAATCTAAACATAATGAAACCAAACGTAACCTATACAGTAATTCAGCGGCATAACTGTTTAAGGTGATCTGAACAAGTTTCTGAGGTTAGATTATATCAAGTGGTTAAGGAAACTAATCTTTACCGTTATTTTTTCATGAAGTTGTACTATTGTGAGTGTCATGACAACAGAAAGTAGGAATATTATGTGATTTTCATATTAATATTTTCTCTTACAAAGGAATAGTAAATGATTCTAAATACATGTACTCTCATCATACCTTCAGAAAATACTTGAAAACCTCGGTTATTGTGAGGTGTCAAAACTACGAATGGTCTGCCGGACTTGGGCTGATGTGGGCGAGATGATCCTGGCCAAGAGGCGACCACTTCACTACCTCACCGTCCACCCTCACTGCATCCCCACGACACACGGCAAGGTGATTGTACTCCTGGGATAACATTGACACTCGCACACACCTCATAACGTTTTAATATTTGTTGTGTATCACTGATTGGTGTGATTCTACCTGTGTCCATAAGTCTTGTAAGGCAACGTAAAGTCAAGTCAGGTGTAACAGCCACACTTGCTTCATTGCAGGTGGCCATTGGGGAAACATCAGCACCCAGCTTGTTTGATGGTTTCTTTATGCACATTGTGAGCAAGCCAAGGTATTGCCTGGCCTTCTGCAATGCTAATTGGCTCTCCAGGAAGGACATTTTTGACCACACTACCAGCAAGGGTAAGTCACGTGTGGATGTGAGGAATAAAGATACATAAGCTTTCTGTACGAGGTAACATAATCACACTGTAATTAAAATGATGATGATAATAATAGTGTAACCCAATGTACCGGCTACTGTAACATAAAACCTTCCCACAGCTCCCATCACTCTCATGGAATACCTTCATGAAACCCTACCACTCTCATGTGAGCTTGGTGTGGTGTCTGCCACAGGCATCGTTGGCACAGTGGAGACAGCATATCAGGGACACTGGCTGGAATGTGCCCAAAACATGAACCAGGAGATATTGAACTTCCTGGAGGGGACAGAGGACTCACTTCCAACTAAACCTTCCAAGCGTGCACGGAAGGAGAAGACGAAGGAGGTAGAGGAGAAGGCTAAGGTTGCATCTGAGGCCTGGAAGTCTAGTGTTGGATACAGCATTGAGGTGGAGCATTACAGTCCATCCATGGCTGATGCTGATGCTGTCTCTCTCCTCGTCATTCCTTATCATCCGGGTGTTAGACTCAAGTTTTTCAACATCTCCCCGCAGAAATTTTACTCTGATTTTGTAAGTGTTGTCTGGCATCTCTTTTTATTTTGAGTGTTGGTCTAGACACTCTAGTTGTCTTTTATTCAGATTATCTAACACATCTTTTTTCAGGTTCTCATTTGAGCTCCCTTCGTTCATAGATAAAATTTTGATCAACATTTACCTCATTAATGTATTACTTTCATGTGTTAACAATTAGTGACTATATAGTGTTGAGTGTGTTAGTGTCTCAGCCAAGCTTCCCCTTTTCCAGCGCGGAGGCAAAGTTCCCACGGACAAGCTGGAGATATCAGGACAAGAGTTTAATGACTTAGTATCTCTCTCCCCGTGTGACCACCTCGCCTCACTCCTCCTCTTTGACACTTGTTTTGACGACGACTTCACTGATGGGCTCGTGAAGGCAGCTCTCAAAAGGTGTGTGGATTGGTGTTCAAAACCATATCACATGTGCCAAGTGTAATCACTGTTTATGGGAATCAATAAGTAAAAGAAGTTATTTTGCATATATGAATCTCTCTCTCTCTCTCTCTCTCTCTCTCTCTCTCTCTCTCTCTCTCTCTCTCTCTCTCTCTCTCTCTCTCTCTCTCTCTCTCTCTCTCTCAACCCACACAAACACCCCCAGAGAGGACTACAAGGTGGCCCTGGGCGGAGGTGTGGCTAATGAACTTCAGAGCACCCGTAATGGCAAGCTTGTCCCCACCACGGACCACATCTTTGGGGTGGCCGTGAGTGGCCCCAACATCATGGCCGCCTCGGTGGTGATCCCGGCCAGCGTCAACAACCCCATGCATGTTGGACGCTACATGTTGATGGTGAGTTGATGATGATGATGGTGAGTTGATGGTGATGGTGATGAGGTGAAAGTAGCAAGTGTTTGGATAGGAATGCTTTCTTTGTACAGCTGGCAGTTTTTTTTTTTTTTTTTTTCTCTCTCTTTCTCTCTCTCTCTCTCTCTCTCTCTCCCTCTCTCCCTCCATATATGTGTTAATTCCCTTGGTATCATATGATGTTTTTAAATAGGGCTGTGGATTAAGGAGTGACAATCTTTCCTGGAACTTTTATATATCCAGAAAATGTAAAGGAGCAGAAGAGGCCTCCCGAGTGAAGGTTGTAGTTGTAGTTGTAGTTGTAGTAGTAGTAGTGGGACAAGTGGTTGAAGTGATCCTTTCTTCCTACAGCTGAAGTCGTGTGGCCTCCCTGAGAAGCAGAGTGTGGCCTTCATGTTCACGTGTTGTGGTCGCGGTTACAGTTCATGGCGACCCGTTCCTAAGCTCAAGTGAGTGATGTTGTTGGGTTATTAATGTGCTTCAGGTATTGCCTTAATGTTTTCAATTCAGTAACATTGTCTTTATCTTCCACATTCCACAAAATAATTCTTTCATTACCCAATCAGCCATGAGAATGTGGAGTCGAAGGCCTTCAGGAAGACCTTCCCCAACACACCCATCTTTGGAATCTTTGGCCAGGGAGAGATAGGCATCACACACCTCCCTAAGTACCCTGCGAAAACCACTGCCACACAGGAAGGCACGTCACCCAGGCAGAAGAGGAGGAAGGCTTTCCACCAGTACTCCACTATAATTGTCCTTCTCTCATTTCTATGATCTTGGTGAGTGTGTGTGTCTTGAGAAGTACAAATGTTGGTCTTGTTTCATCTTCATCATGTCTTCCTTCATGTCTTTTGTTACACTTACAAAATCAGAGTAAAACTTCTGCGGCGAGATGTTGATGAGTCTAACACCCAGGATGATAAGGAATGACGAGGAGAGAGACAGCATCAGCATCAGCCAACACTAGACTTCCAGGCCTCAGATGCAACCTTAGCCTTCTCCTCTACCTCCTTCCGTGCACGCTTGGAAGGTTTAGTTGGAAGTGAGTCCTCCGTCCCCTCCAGGAAGTTCAATATCTCCTGGTTCATGTTTTGGGCACATTCCAGCCAGTGTCCCTGATATGCTGTCTCCACTGTGCCAACGATGCCTGCGGCAGACACCACACCAAGCTCACATGAGTTATTTTGTATAATAGACAAAGGTGGACAGACCATTTCTCTCTTTCTCTCTCTCTCAGATATGTTTGTGTCCTTGGAGTACATGTTGAGTGGTAGCATCCATAGCAGTAGTAGTAGTAATAGTAACCATAGAAGTAGTAATGATAGCAGTACATGTACAGGGGTCCTTGGTATACTTGTTCAGATATTTTGGTGATATTTTGGTACTGTTTAGGGGATCATAATGCAGGATGCCTTCACATTATCATTCATGTCTTCCCAAAGAGGTTGACAAAACACTGTATGTGTTTTAGAGGTACACTGTGTTTATATATGAATCAAGCTTGGCATGAATGGTGATCATTCTTAGCTTATTGTTCATTTGGTTAGCGTGCAATAAATTGTGTATAATGAGTCACTAATACTCACTAAACGTTTGGTTGGGAGGTTCGTGTTGTGTTCTGGTCAGACTTGCTACTGCTGCATTCCATAAACATAATGTTAATTATTCATGTTGACAGTTGAGGTGAGTGTTGTGGAGGCAGTAAAAGACATATGTTGGTTATAGATATACTTTGTAATATATGTCTATGTAAACAAAAGAAACTGGCAACTGTACAACACCAGAAACCAACAATATGCATCACAATGAAGTTCACATTCATAAAAGACAGTTATTGAGCCAAGGTGAAGAGGTAACAGATTACTCGTCACTGCCGCTTCATCACCTTTCACCCACAAAACACTTGGAGTGCATTTTGTTATCGCAGCAGCCACAAAATATCTCTTCATGACACAAGCACTTGCTGCACACAATATGTCATTCCTCTGCCTTTCAAGAGTTCCCAACCCTTGTGTGTGGGACAGCGGATGATGGGTTTTGTGAGAACTGATACTAATATTTGTATTGCTGTGATAATATTACATGAATGGATGACACCATCTGCTTTTCCATGAGTATTTCTTGTTACTAAAAGCACTACTGTTGTCATTACCCTAGGAGGTGAAGCTCAAACTTAAAGCTGCCATCAGTTACCACAAAACTCACCAAGCAGCTGGGAAAATGTACTCATAGGAACATGTAACAGTAGGAATCATTACTAATTACAGAGTGAAGTTTTGTACAGGGATCCTATGGGTGATGTGATGTGTGTGTGTGTGTGTGTGTGTGTGTGTGTGTGTGTGTGTGTGTGTGTGTGTGTGTGTGTGTACACTATGAGCACAGTAGGGGATCTGGATACAGTGTCACCTAGGTGTTGAGTGTTGGTGTGTGGTGTTTACATTCATGTTTTGCCCAAGACAACCTGGTGGTAATATGCTGCCCACAGACATTCAATTATAACTCATTTGCACCAACATAACTCCCATGATCTCCCAGCAAGGAACTTGTTACTTATGACTAACATAATAAATGCTGTCTAAATTTTAAAATGACTTCCTTGCTATAAGTGCACTTTTGCAATGACTGTTTGTTCCTGTAACCAGTGGTGCCGGGTAATGTTGTGACGGAACACCTTAACACCTTGTTACTCTATCTGACTCTCCGGCCAAAATGGTTTGGAGGAGCAGACACATGGCTCATGATGGCAGTTGGCAGTTGTTTACACTCGCCTGTGAGGTACAAGTGTAAGATGAAAAAAATCACGTGTAATTGGTGCAGATGAAAAATAGGAATCATTATTGAATAAGTGTATGAAACTCAGACCTTGGGAGTAGATTTAAGAAGAGACCACTGTGTGGGGGTAGAAAGTATGGCCATCCTCTTAGAGGGAGTTCCCGGAGGGAACAGAGTCAAAGGGAAATTCTTCATGAACTAAGATTTTTCAGAGTGTGACCATGTTAGATCTCCACACTTGAAATATTACTTCAACTGTTATGTAGCCAAGCATTCAAACTAATACAGATAAATCAGCCTCCCTTTGTGGTAATCAATTTGGTCACTTCTGACAAGATCACTTCAAACATTTCATATTCATCTTCATCTGAACTTAGCAGAGTTCTCGTTAATAAAGCTCTGCTGTAAATAAATTAACATATTGTAAATTATTATAATTTTGTATAAAGCTTCAAGTCCTTAATGTTAACCCAATGTTAGTTGTAACTATAATAAATGCATTGCCTTAGAAAGTTTGTATCAGTGAACCTGTATAATACCTTCATGAATCATCTGCTCACAAGTACCCAACTTGCATACACCGTTATAACCTACACACCTACACACCTCAACCCTCATACTTGACAGAAAAAAATTTTCCCTAATGGCACTGGCAGAGATTCTCAATTCAGATAAGTGTTCACACACACTGGACTCCACGCCTCCAAGGGACAATAGAAGAAAAACTTTAAATTGATGGGTCAGAAAGCTGGTGAAAGTCTGCACTTTACACTCAAGATGTGTTATGGTGTAATGCTTTTACACATTTCCATTTGACTCCCCCCCCCAACCCCCTCCATCACAGCAAGGAAAATAGTGGGGTTATGATGGTAATTGTTAAAAGGTTTCCTAATTGCTAAACTCCACTGAAAATTTTGGAGCAAACAAAATTATAGATAAACCTAATGATAAAAACAAACTGCATTAATCTTTCACACACATGCACAGACACACATACACACACACACACACACACACACATGCACAGACACACACACACACAACACATACATTTCTTCGTATGAGTAAGTCTTTCTTAGCATCAATGTAACATTTCATCAAGACGCCCACCATACATGCCCACCACCACTACCTTTCCTTGGATGACAAAGTTATAAATTCACTATGTACAGACATGATATGGGCACAAGTGTAGGGAGGAGGTGAGTGTACCATCACCATCCTTACAAACCTACCGTGGAAAATGCAACTTACTTCTACGTACTACGAGGAAAAAATATCTTCATCCCATACATACAGAGTTCCGGATTCAGGGTTCATCTCCTCACAGCTGGAGTCCCTCGTAGCTTGGGCCCTCGGTGGGTGGTTCCTGCTGGCGTAGCTTGAGGTGGGTGAGGGTGTTGGTGAGGTGGCGGGAGATCTGGTCTGTCTCGTCGGTAGTCTCCAGGTTAGCTAAGTCCTCACTCACTTTACTCACCAGTTGGTTCAGCATCGCCACTGTCACCTGTAAGGATTTAATGTTATACACAGAATACTCACTTTGTTTTCATTCACTACATGGCAATGCATCAAGTGTGTTTCTAATTACATGTTATTATCTACACTGTATTTCAATCAATGGATGAATAAAACATTAGGTAAGTGTTAAGTGCACAGGAGCTGCCTTGTGTAGGTCAACTAGCCTTTTGCAGCCTCATTATATTCTTATGTTGTTATGTTCTCCTCACACCTGGTAGTAATAGTTTAGTTTCAAGTGTACCTGAGCGTTTCCTTTCTCATAGAAGTAGATGTAGTGGTTGAGGAGCTCCACAAACAGCTGGATCTGTGTGGACGGATCCATGCACTGGTTGGCGATGCGGACGGCCTTCTTCAGACACTCCAGGACTCGCTTCTCATCCCGCAGCTGAAAAAACACCACCGTGCTCATAGTGTGTGTTGAGTCCTCACACCACCATTACAACGACCCTTTGTTTGAACACTATGTACAGTAATGGTAATGGTGTTAGGCTGATATGGGTAGTCCTTAATTTTTCCAGTATTGCATCTACTACAAAGAATATAAATCCAAGTCAATCCACCAGTTGTTCCAGTGTTCACCCGCTCCACCCGGACACCCACACCCACCTCTTCCTTGTTGCTGAGCTGTGAGCGAGCGGACCAGAAGAGGTGAGAGCATGTGGTGACGCCTCGTGCCTGGTCGGGCTTCTTGAGCAGCTTGGAGGCAGCTAAGGCACACTGGGTCCTGAGAGGCTCATGGTTCTCCTCACTGAAGCAAGTAGTCTGCTGGAAGGTGCCCATGATGAGGGTCATGGCTGCTAGCTGGGCCTTGCTGTCACTGATCTCATCCTCATACAGAGAGAACGCCTGCCAGGGAGAAGGATGGACAGTCAGTCATTGCATGGTTCTCAGTCACCTTTGTCAATATGGAAAACAGAAATATGATGCTGCTGTCTTCCAACTGACTAGGTATTAGATCTTGCAGTCAGCGCCATTATGATTCTAAGACATCATTATGTAAACAGGAGGTGCTGCCTTGTGTGGGGCAAACAGCCACTTGCCAATTCCTTTCATCCTTATACTTGAACACTCACCTGTGACATGAACTCGTAGGCGACTGTCTCGTGGTTTTCGAAGTCAATCTTGTCGATGGCGAGGGCCCCCTGCAGGAAGAGTCTGAGGGGCAGCTCTGCATACTCTGCCTTGATGAGCGCAGTGATGGTCTGGTGACAAAACTGGAAGATCTTGTGCACCTTCTTGCTCCACTTGTCATCCTGAAGAAGGAACACAACACAATGCAATATAGGAGACTCATACTTTTTTTTTAGGGAAGTCACATTATATAAAGGAAATTAATGAGAACCGGAAGTCACTTAAACTACTTGCAATATTTACTGACCAAGCTGTGTTTCAATAATGTATCAGTATTGTAATTAAAACAGATTCTCTCTCTCTCTCTCTCTCTCTCTCTGTCAGCTCACCACATCCCTCTCCTGGTGGTACTTGAAGGCCAGTTGGTAGGCCTGGAAGACAAGGGGCGGCAGAGTGTACAGCACCCTCTTGTTGCCTCCAGCTGTGAGGTGCTTGCGTGCTGTGGTCAGGATGAGGTACTGCTGGTCATTGGAGGACGACTTGAACAGATGGATGAACCTGAGGAAAGACGGCATCAATATGACAGATGGTAAAGGAGGAAGGTATTGAATGAGTGCTTCCTCAGGGGTGGGACTAGACCCTTCCTCACCTGGCTAGGAGTCCTTGTTCCTCCGCCAGGTCCTCGGGGTCAGGCTCCACTAAGGGCTGGTCACTCTGGTCACCGATGATTGAGGCGACCATGGACAGCACTGCATCCACCTGTTCAAAGAGGAAAGCAGGAAGGTGAGGAAAGGCAAACCATCAATTAGTTATCTGGTTATCAAGGATTCTGTTCACTCTCCTTGAAGCTACACATTTTTTACTCTATTGATCAAGCGTCAATTAGTTATGAAGGTGAGGTCAAGGGTCACTCACCTGGTCATGGGCGGCTACACAGGTCTCATTCTCCACTGCATTGGTGACCAGGTACGTGGCGAGCACCTTCCTGCCGCTGTAGTCCAACAGGTTCAAGAGAGGTGTGAAGCACTTGAGCTGCAGCACCGTCAGCAGGTTGTTGTAGTTGTCGCAAGGGAGGCGCAGCAGACGACTCAGCTCCCGGCCCAGCGCTGAGCCTGAGTATATCCTGAAGGAGAACACAACAAGGTGATGCGTCAAGGAGGGAAGCTGAGACATTAATAAAGGGAATGGATACTGTTACTTTCCTTCTTTATATCACTGTCTATGAGAAGAACGGCTCCCCAACCCCCTCATTCCATCCTTATTAGTTACCTTTTAAGACAAGCATGTATCACACTACACAATACACACTACACACTACATATGGTCAAGCAATTACTTACTTTTCAATGTTGAATTTCTGGAAGACTTCAAGTGTGTTTCCGAGCACCTTGTCAACATAATCAATCTGGTCCGAGTAACACTTCTGTGCCAGGTTAACGAGGGACACCTGCAGGCTGACTGTGTCCTCCATCGGCATGTCCGGCCGGGACTGTTCACCCGACAAGGAAGGTGGAAGGTGGAAGGTGAGGTGATGTGGGAATAGGTGAAGAGATACAGATAAATATATTCATAAATGTATAATGTCTAGTGACTTACAACCCTTAAAGATGATAACAATGAGCAGAAAATAAATACAAAATAAATAATGTTGAAAATTAATGAAAAATATTGTTGAAATAAATGAAAAATAATGTTTAAATAAATGAAAAATAACGTTGAAATAAATGAAAAATCCATCACCCCCACCCCCCCTTACCTTGATAACTTGTGACACCTGCTCAGAGAATATTTCAAACAGTTTGATGTCATCGGGAATGCCCGTCCCGTCCTCTCGGTGGGCAAAGTTAGCAAGGCGATCAATGAGGGAGATGATGATGTTCTTGACGTTGACTTCAGAGTGCAGCTCAGCGCAAGCCTTCAGGAAAGCACTCAGGGTCTGCAGGTGGAACTCATCTGGGAACACCTGTGGACGAGGAGGAGGAGGAGGAGGAGGAGGAGGAGGAATTAGAATCTTAACACAAACTATCAAATATCCTCTTTACTGGCGCTTGAGTTACTATTTTCTTAATGACTTGATTAGTGTCTGATAGGTGGTTAGTTATTACAGGTGAGGTCACTTCCTACCTGAATGATACACTCCATCAGGTATTCTTGGGACAGCGGGTCACGGCAGCTGACAGCCTGCTCAAGGATGCCCGGCAGGACCATCTAAGGAGGAGGAAGACCACAAGGAATTATACAAAAACAAGAAAATAAATGAGATGTTTCAATAATATCACAAAATTCACCTTTCCAATTAGAAGTATTGACACCTGGAATGAGTTAAAAAATTTCCTATGCATACACACATACACATACACACACACACATACATACACACACACCTTCTTGTAGCGATGGACATCTACAAACTCAAGCTGTGAAAGGCGTACAAGGTTGGTGCCCACGAGGATCCTTAACTCCTGTCGCTCCTTCTCCCTCTTCTCCTTCTCCCGTGAGTGTCCTTGGTGCTGCATCCTTACCCAGAGCTTGTTCATCTCGGCAAAGTTCATCAGAATGAAGTCCACACTGTCCGAGATCTTGTGGGATGAGGGAGGGAGAGAGAGAGAGAGAGGGATGATAAGATGGTGAGGAATGAAGGGTAGATGAAGATATGAATGAGTGAATGAGTGCAGGTAATAAATAAATAAATAAATAAATAAATATCCTACCGTTCCAGTGGGGTGATCATCCTGGGTGGAGCCGGTTGAAGGTAGATCCACGTCCGGTAGAATGTTACGGCTACATTGCAATAAGTAGTTTCTGGCAGCGGAGAGGAAGAGACAAAAACTCATTCACCTTCGTAGCACTGAATGAATAACTGACTGACACTATCTTTTATTCACTTTCATTATGAGTATGAGTTCAATTTTCAGATGCAAACAGACAAACAGAAGCAAACAGGTACATACAAGGAGACAGAAACCAATTAGTAAACACAGAATAAACAGACAAGTCAACACACGGAGATTACAACACACAGGTTAACGAGGACACACACCTGAGGAAGAGGCCGCGGAGAGGGTGCTGGACACCTCGACACATCTCCACCAAGTCCTTCAGGATGTCACGCTTGCACGTCTCGTTTGTCTTGATGTAAACGAGTCCGACAGTGATCAGCAAGTACCTGTGCGATGGCGGATTAGTGGTGGAAGGGAGGTGGATGCAGAGTGAGTGGAATGGATGGTGGTGATAGTGATGTAAGTGTATATGGAGGGAAAAGAATGAGTTGTAGAGTGGTGGTGGTGATGGTGGTGGTGAAATACATCTTTTTTTTGTATCTCTGGAGGAATATGAGAGTGAAATGCCAAGGAAGATTTATATAGAAGAGTGATGTAGATGCTAAGAGTGAATAGATAACTCCCTGTAAAGTGTATGGACAGTACAATGCTCCCTCTAATTTTGCGTGAAATTGGTCGACATTGCAGGCCACAAAATGCAAAATCGGATTACAGATCAAGGAAAACTAAGATAGACTAACTTGAGTATCAGAAATGGCAGGAATGAGAGATAGAGCAAAAAGAATCATAGGAAATATAGTAGTTAAAGATAAATGGTATATAATAGAATACTTTAATAAATTCTGAAACATAAATAAAAAAAACACACAGTGGGTTCTATATGTTTTAAATACTTACAGTCGAGGTACAATGTTGCCAGCGTATTGTACAAGTTCATAAAGATCAGCCACGCGCTGTCCCTTCTGGAACTCATCAACGAGGTACATTTCCAGGTGACGCAGCTCATCGCAAATACACATGTCTGGGGTGTGTGTTAAGGAAGGGTGCGTGCGTGTGTGTGTGTGTGTGTGTGTGTGTGTGTGTGTGTGTGTGTGTGTGTGTGTGTGTGTGTGTTGGAGTATGATGACTTTGTTTGGCATGAATCTGTTGGGCTATCTTGTTAGTTAATGTTTGTAGGGATCTCTCTCTCTCTCTCTCTCTTCTCTCTTCTCTCTTCTCTCTCTCTCTCTCTCTCTCTCTCTCTCTCTTTATAGCACCAAAGGATACATAGTTCGTAGTAGGTCTTGGGGGAGAGCAGTGAGGTCCTGAGTTCACCCAGCATGTTGGAGGCGTGTTTGAGGCCATCCATGAGCCGTCCTTTGTCGAGGCATCGCTTCATCTGGAACGCCTGGCCTCGCACGGCACCCATCGCTTCATCCAGCAGCTTGTCCTGGTCATCCATCGGTGACACCATGTCTGGATTAGCAATTGTGGCTTCTGTTTCAGTCCTGGAGGGTGAGAATGGTGCTGTGAGAGTGTGTTTGCCTAGTGGTAGTATACAGGGCCTGGGATAAACTTGTGTGATCCTGTCTCCTTATCTATATTTGTCCAGTTTTTCCTTCAGTTGATGTATATTCTTTGCCATTATCACCTCTTCCTTCAGTGTGTGTGTGTGTGTGTGTGTGTGTGTGCGCGTGTGTGTGTTTTATTGAGTTGTAACACAGTGTACAGGATTTAAGTGAAGTGAAGTCCATGCTATACTGACTCTATATCTGTTATTATCTAAATCACTTATAAAACTCCTGCATATTCCTTACTTGCATCACATTCATCCAAATTACAATTACTCAACTTTAACACACTCAAACAATTACTCAAACTTAACCAACCTAACTTTAACACACTCACTCTGACACAACGCGAGGCAGAGCTGATAGATATTATGGTATTTCTTTACAACTACTGCTCCACCTCTTGTCTTTTTTCTCTCTTTCCTTATGCACAACAAACTTATATTATAAACAAATAACACAACATATTAAGTAATTAAGTCTACTGATGACAAACACATAAGCTGCTTAATGGGTAATTATCTACACTATTTTCCCAGCCTTATATTCCATCTTTTTCCTCTAAACTTCCACAGAAACTTTAAGGTGGAAAGATAGCTGTGAAACTTTGATACAAGAAATATTTACACCATAATGAAACCAGAAATACATAGTCGTTACTAATTGAATAACATCTTTACCAAAACGTATATTCACCCAAAGATTTATATTGAGAACCTATAATTACTTCATCTTAACACACAATGACCTATGATGAACAGTAAATTAACAGTATAGCAATTATATATATAGTCTGACATTTCCCATGAACCGGACGGAATGAAATGATTAAATACACTTTCTAACTCACGACCAGTAATAAAACCGTTGCCAATGGTCATTACATGGTACTTAGAGGTGTGTGGATATGATGTGGATGTGGTGTGGATGTGTGTTCTTAGAGTGTGGCAGGAGAACAATACCTTTTTATCAGTGACAGAAGGTGGGAGGGAGGGAGGCGTGAGGGTGTTGTTTAGTTATTTACCTAAGTCTTGGTCTGAGTCTGGGTCTATAGTCACATGGTTTATTTATTATTATTATTACTATTATCATCATTTCCTAATATGTAGTTATGTTTGTAATAAAGCATAGAAAGATATAGGTAACGTTACATTATGATTCAATTCCCGATGTGGAAACTGGAAGGTGGTACAGGAGACAGGATGCCGAACACACCCAGGCTCAAGGGTTGTAGAGGGGAGGAGAAAATAATGAATACTGTTAAAATAAGAACATTTTGAGCATTTAGGGTATCAATGGAGGACCAGCTGCCTATGTGCCTTAACTTTCGTTCATCCATCACTATATAGACCAGCTAAGCCTAGGGTTAGTACGCTATTCCTCTCACCAAACAGCAGCTGTGACCCAGACAATATTCCTTTTTAATCAGTATAAGAAAGTAACTAAATAATCCACCATAATTAGATAACTATAGATTACATAGTTTAGCTAGCTAAGTAAACCAAGTAAGTAAGTAGCTAGGGTTAAGAAGAGCGTTGCCCCTCCCACCAAGCAGCAGCCGTGACCCAGAATGGAACCCAACTTCAAGGTCACGACCCCTGTATCCCTACCTACCACACACCCGCCCACCTTATATATATGCGATGAACACACTAGATACTACTGTACTACCAGCCACACCAAGGATAATACTTAATGGTTATTTTTTCGTGATTGAAATAAGCCAAGTCGCTTTATTAATTTATTTTATGCATTACATTTTACATAACATGATAGAATTTTACAAGTATAGAGCGATAACTATCACAATGGCCGGCAACAGACCAAATGGCGGTATTAATCTTTAACTGAGAGGGGAAAATAATGAATGGTGAGAGCTGAGGAAACACAAGGGCAAATTCAACTCAATACATACCTCCCTGTTGACAATCTGAACTTTAATTTAGGTTTACTTTACACATGACAAGAGGCTCTGTTTCCCTAACTTCCTAATGGAGAAACATAAAACCATGACATGGCACAAATTTTAAATCAGTTGGGAATTGGTAAAACATGCTTTCTTGCAGCTCATTTTGATAAGCACTGTTGTTTATGCCTGTTACTTTGCACGGCAGCATCGAGGCAGCTTGGTGAACTCTTCTAAACTGGTGAAAGGAGTTTTGGAAATCCTTGTCAGCCAGCACATGCCAAGCTATTTCCTGTGATACAAAGTAGCTAACAAGTAGGAGTGTTCCGAGTGTTTAAACTCCTCAACAGTATGCTAACAGTACCTCCTACGTGTCTTCTCCAACTATACAATTGTACAAATTAAGTAAAAAATTCTAAATTTCATGATCCATGTCATCAGGCATTTTCAGTAAAAACTGCAATACCATTAGCCTTTAGCAACACAAGGCTGGCATACAACACCCGACATCAAACTTGCGAACAACATGAAACACCGTCGTCTAGGATAAAAGTCAAGGCATAATTAGGAACATAACACATTAGGATAAAAAGGCATTACTTTCAGATGTCTGCCTTAAAATGCCAAATTTTTCCTTCACTTTCATCATCGTCAAAGCAGCATATTAGATCCTCTAACACTCAAATTAAATAGGAAAAAATTTTGAACAATAACTTAAAGTATACAAACTTTTCCTTACTGTCTTCAAAGCTGTCTGTCACCCTTGGGTGTAATGAATTAATCAAAACAAAGAATGTTTACAAAAGATTGTCAAGACCAGGATGTGAACCAAAGATCCACCGCCACCATCTCCTCAGCTCTGCATCACCGTCAGCCAATTAGGTGTTGAGTCAGAAATCATCCAACCTATTGCAATTTAAATATAGCTGACCACCACAAAATCAAATTTAGAAAAGAAAAAAGATGGAGATGGATAGATAAAAAGATAGGATGTGTATTTAAATATACATACGTATGTATATATATATATATATATATATATATATATATATATATATATATATATATATATATATATATATATATATAAATATATATATATATAATATATATATAATATATATATATATATATATAATATATATATATATATATATATATATATATATATATATATAATATATATATATATATATATATATATATATATATATATATATATATATATATATAATATATATATATATATATATATATATATAATATATATATATATATATATATATATAATATATATATACATATATATATATATATATATATATATATATATATATATATAAATATATATATATATATATAAATATATATATATATATATATATATATATATATATATATATTATATATATATATATATATATATATTATATATATGGAAGGATGAAAAAGAAAGGTTTTATAGGGGACAACCAAATGAAGAGAATAGAAAATCAACACATACAAAATTAGGTAGTATCTCACATGTCTAAAAATGACATTAAAATACATACAATATAATGAAGATAAAACAAGGTGTGGTGATCTGCAGACTATTGTGTGGTGTGGTGTGCCATTTCTGCCACCACAAGACTGTTTTGTGTCCTGCATAAATACACGGCACTTGCAGCAGAAGAGAAATATCAGTAAACAATGTACATGAATAAGGTGGGAGCTATGTAATGCTTTGTGTATACAGCCTATTTCCACAGGAATGAATTCATGGATTTCCTCTTGGGTAACTCACTTCAGCTTCAGAAAATAAGACAAAAATGAGTTTTCATTTTAGATTCTGTAGCACCAAACTTTATAAACAGTAGTAGTACATACCTAAGAATTTTTTCTTATTTCACAAAATTGATAATTCTTCAGGAATATTCAACACAGGCCTAAGATAAATTTAGACACAGGGATACTTCAGGATACAGTTTCGGTAATTTTCAAGTTTCACTTTTTTTAAATTTCAGCTGCTATATTAAGGGCAACATTCATTAAACAATGTTTATCTGCTGATTAACACTCACTGTTCCTGAAAAGTCATTTAGATTAGCTCACTTTCTTAAAGTGCCACTAGATATATCACACACCTGGCTACCGGCCACTGTCACGCCCACAACCCTTGCCGGAGACGCAGAGTTTCACAAACACGACTACACAATATCACATCACATCGGTCGGTGGCTCAAAAACCTCACATGTGCCACCCTACCCGTTGTCACCGCTTAGCGCGTGGAAGCAACACAACTGTTGTCCTCTGCAGGGCTGCCTCACCCTCAGTGTCTTGCCACTGCAGAGGTGAAGCACCACTCAGTGTCTGTGTTCCCATGCGCCACACTCGGCGGTTCTGGCGGCACTCTTCGCTGGTTTCTGCTTCGCTTACAGGTATGTATAATGTTTGACTCTCGGTATCAACTAAGTCACAGCTTTGGCTTGATAGACTTTAGTGTATATATGCATAAATACATGTACCCACACATACACATATATACATATGCATACACTTTCAAACTATGCACAATGGAATACCTTCGAGCTGCACACTGGCACCACTTTATCTGTCTCTGGCGTGCTCAGGACCTGACCAGGGAGCACAAGCCAAGGCGAGTGGTTGTGGCAGCGAGTAGGAACACTGAGAGTCTAGTGCGGTGTTGAGCCTCTGCCCCGCACCCCTGGTCACTCAACACTCTCACCACCTTCCTATCTTCATTCACAATGCCACATATTGTTCTGAGGTTTGTCAGACCTTTCTGTTACTCTGTACACGAATATGCTGGACAAGAAATGAACAATGATGTCTGCAGGATTTGTTAACATAACACAAAACAAATTTTCCTGATGACAATTCACTCCTACTGAATACAAATGCAAAATCTTTAAAAACAAAAAGCTGTACCCTTTATGAATTCCACTGTAGAACACTGTCTTAAATTTACTGTCATGGCTAGTAAAAGCTGAGGAAACTGGCATATTTAATTTCCATCTGAGACAAGGTCAGACTAAATGTAATTACACGTTACATACTGCCAACAAGTGAAGCCCTGGATTCAGTATGGTAACCCCAATACTGTAGCAACTCAGAGCGGTGGGCAGGTGATGACCAGTGTAGAGGGCTGAGTGACACAGGGGGGGAGCCAGGTAGGGGGTGTCGGGGCCTGACCTGCCCCCTACAGTGGGTGGCGTATCATTATGAGCTGGTGGAAGAGTGTATGTTTGCAAGACCCAACAACCCCGTAGTAAATGGTTGCTGGTATCCTGCCTGTTGCTGCGCTGCCGCCGCTGCAGATGCTGCCGCTGCTGCCTGTTGCTGACTACTGGCTGACTGCCGGCCACTCTTTGGTAGTGGCGGAGAAAGGTACGGGTTGGAAGACAGCGTCAATACGTCATTGCGGTCCTCCTTCCGGTACGCCAAACAACACCGGATAAATTGCTGCAAAAGTGAATTACATTTAATATTTGTGATTCAGAAGAGCAAATAATATTGATGCAAGGATTAATGGGATTGATATTAGGCAAAAATGGGATACAAAGGGCATATCTATGTCCATTGTTTTCTGTAAAGTAAGTTGAAGTACAAGTAATGAATCCATAGTTACCTTGGCCTCATTGCTAACCACAGGTTTAGGTGGAAACTGTACATCAGTGGCCTTGAGGATTGTATTCTCCTCAAGTATTGTAGCCTGGCTTTGGTTGTGGCCAAATGGCTTCTTTCCATATAGGCACTGATAGAAAATGACACCAACAGACCATACATCCACTTTACTGGATATCTTAGGAGGTGTTTTCCCTACTATGAAGCACTCTGGCGGTAGGTACCTGAGGGGAAGACACCAGGGATTAGCAACACTTGGTAAGACAACATCAAATAATACATTCTATACACCAAAAGGAGATTATGACACACACATTTGTTGTTTGGAGGTGAGTCAACATTCAAGTCCTGTACACACACACAATGTTGCTTTGCTAACTGCATGAGCAACAAGTTGTGGATGTGATTCAAGGTCGTGTGACGGCAATTCTATCTCTGAGACGCGGGAGTTTTTAAAAACTTGTCTATGAATAAATATTGTGGACTGGAAACCATTCCTGAAACTTACTAATCCTGTGCAACAACAAAGGAGAGTCTAGGGCACAGTTTTCAGAGATTCATTTGTTTCTTATGTTTCTTTCCTGGAAACAGTTTCTTTCCAAATAACAGTTTAGTTGAAAGAATAAAGTTGACTGACACTTTGTTTCACATGTATTATTGGTCTAGCATTCAATTTAATCAAGCTTTTTAACGCGTTGATGAAGTAGTGTAAGCAACATGACCTCACTATCACACACACACACACACACACACATTGCTAGCCATCTGATCTTGATCGGCTGTAATAACACAACTCAATGATTCACATTCACATTCACAACTCCTCCTCAGTGAATGAAGTGTTTGATGGAGGCTCTCTTTAAATGGTCAGCCTCCACCCGTTAGTAGCGCAGATTTTAGATTTTTTTTTATAGTGAAGCCTCGTTTTTCCTTCGTTCTCGTTGTTGTTGAGAGGGTACATGCCGCCAGCGGAAGCACCTCAATGCATATGACTTTGCAAATCATGTTGAGGATAGTGTTATGGCAGCATTTGGGTGATCTTTGGCCACTCGGCAGTAATACCAAAGAAAAGTGGCCAGCAGATATCAGGATCAGGATAACATCAAACCATCACCAAGTCAGGTTCAGATCAATTGTCCGTCCTGAGCCAACCATCCATGCAAAGGCTGGGTAATGTGTGGCTTATGTAATGTGTCACCTCACCCACACTATAGACTACAGACACCATTTTCTTTTTCTTTGTTTCTTTGACTAAGACGGACATCATTACACTGAATTCCCAACCAACCTACAAAGAGTGTAAGTGTTTAATGTGAACAATATGCAACACTAACCAGTAGGTCCCAGCTCCCTGCGAGGTGAGGTCCATTCCGTAGTCCGGATGGTAGCTGTCCTCATCCATAACCTTGCTCAAGCCAAAGTCAGTGATCTTCACTTCACCCAAGATGTTGCCATCCGTGAGCAAGATATTTCCTGTGGGGATAAAAGGTCCTGATGACTCACTGCCACATGTACAAAGAGTCATGATATGATCCAGTATTTTTTATTATCCAGGTTTGTGCATTTTCATGAATCATAATTAGGCTGCCTTCAAGAATACTTTTCAATAAATAATCTGAAACAAGTATGAACATTTTGTACTGAAATCTGCAAACACACTATTAACAATACTAGGTTGATGCACTGAACACATCTTTTTATAAACTTGTGTGTACTGACAGACACTATTATAAAAATGATGACCAAACTTTTTCAATCCTCCTTCACACAACACCTGACTTGTGTGTTTGAGGTTGGCATGAGGCCTCAACCCTCACCTGGCTTAAGGTCGTAATGAATGATGGGAGGCTTGATCTCGTTCAGGTACTTGAGTGCGGAGACAACCTGCATAATCACAGATCTTGCTTCTCGTTCTGGTATAGTCTTGTGCTGAAGGGGAAGGAAGTCACTAGATGAGTAACAGAACATTATCAAAACACTATAATATATTAACAGGATGTATTCATTTTTCAGTCAAGTGCATTATTCATCTTCCACTTGGCTCTGGTTCCCTCACCTGTTTTAAGTAGAAGTCAAGGTCATGGCCATCACAGTATTCCAGGACGGTGCAGAAGCTGTTGGCGTCAATCTCAAACACATCGTACAGCCTCACAATCCTGGGATGGTTCAGCTTCTTCTGGATGTTGTACTCCCTAATAGCATGTCTGAGGAGGCACAACAAACTCATCACAATGCTGCAATCTCTATAAAGGTTCACATTACCTTGTCAACTGTACCAAAACTCTCTCTCTAAGTCCTTATTAGAGATAGCTCAATTATGCATCTCACACACACACACACCTCTCTCTCATCCTTTACACTACTTCTATAATGTTATGCAGTATTTCTTGGTCTGGTATTCTTCTACGGTATCTAAATGAAGTGTGGTATGTTTATAAATGTTCTTGAAAATGATAATCTATGCTGAACACTGATGATGAAAACTGTTGTGTCTCTCCAAACTGATGATGATGATGATGATGATGATCTGACTATAAACCAAGGATGATGATGAATACTTATAACTGTTTGCACAACTTACTTGATATAATTGGCTTTTTTGTCATCCTTCCAGTCTTTGTTTAACTGATGAACTTTGCACGCTACATAACGCTGCTCCTTTAGGTCAAATGCCTGTAGAAAAAGAAAAAGAAAAATTATGAAATTATAAAGAATGTATTGTTAGGTAACCAAGATACTTAATATTGCCATTTTGTTTCAACGAAGGAAAAAAAATCCAACACTGTCTGCTTACCTTATGCACCTCTGAGAAGCCGCCTTTCCCTAATAACATGAGCAACAGGTACCGATCGTTTAGCACGGGGTGGTTGTTGAATCTGAAACACACCAAACAAAGACGAGTGAGCCATTAATTGTTGTTGAGGTGAGTGTATAGAGTAAACATGAACATATGAACAACAACAACTGATGGTTATGAAGGTCCAGTGCATGGAGCAAGGACCCCTGACTGATAGTTTATGCATTCCAGGTACAACACTTGTTCATTGGTTTGTAGAGTTAAAAAGAAAGAAGAAAATATGGAAGAAATTTTTCCCAGATTCACTAATGGCGTCTATTAAGTGATAAAGATACTCTTGTTCCAGATGACCTATGCTGTGCTGGTGACTCAATGCAACGCCTTCCTCATTCACTACTTCACTAAACTATTACAAATATATCCCTTAACTTTTCAACCATCTTGTTATAATATACATGTGCCCAATGGAGAATAATTTCCAAACAAAACTGATGATCAAAACCAACTAATAAAATGATTTTCTTGCCTACACACCTAAAAACTGTAATGTTTACCGTTGAAAAGTGGTAATATAATACCTTCCTATGTTGAACAAGCTTCACATGAACTGTGTTAATATAAACATCTACACACTTGAAGGTTCCTTACAACATGACAACAAAGGTAAACATGTCTACATCACAAACTGTGAGCTTCAGCAGAGTCAGAGAATACAGGAGGAAGGAACTTTTGGATCTTAATTTTTGTACAACCATAATCTGAATCTTCTAATGTATGTACATATATGAGTACATGTGTTCAATTAATGACACAAACAGATATGTATTAGTACAAACATGTACACTTCTACTGTATACTTAGGTTTAGTGTCATCTTTACAGACTGTAACTTTCACCACACTCCCAAGTTCATCCTAACACTCCCCATCTCTCACAACAACACAACAGTATTTCCACAACATTTACAACACTTCCCAGGAGCCAATTCAAATCTATATCTTAACTAATGGTTTATTCCCACCTTGCCCCTCCTTACTAACCCCACCAGCACACCACTGTCCCACCATTACAGGCTGCGGCTGTAAGTACACTCAACATAACCTTCCCTGGCCTACGCTGTGTTCCCTGTGAGTGCCTATGAGTGCCTGTCCTTCTGAACCCTCACACTACCTGGCCGCCCAAGGACTACTCACATGTCATGAGGGTTGCTGGGTGAAGACTGGGATTGAAGGATTCTGTAAGGAACAGGCAACACTTTAGGACAAGACCCGACTCTGGGTCCCACAACACTGTACCTACACTACAGGGGCATCAGCAAGCCTACGCCTCCAAATTTAGACTTCTTGAATCTCTGCTTTGTTTATATTCCTAGTTTGTAATTTAATATTTCATCCATATAGCTCAAGTGTTAAGCATGTCAGATGCCTTCCCCTTCCTGAACAAATACAATATTCCCATCAATAATTCCCTTCCATAAACTGTCAAACTTGTTCTGTTTGGCCAGGCAACATACAAGTCTTCCTGCAACATGTTAACTGTTCTACTTCCTGTTCTATACTGTTCCTGCCAGGCCATTCTTCATCCCATCTCATGCAGATTTCCATTAATATAGTACATAACTTACAACAAATTTTTTTGACAAATAAATAAAAATAATAAATAAACAAATGTGTAAATTAAGTAAATATATAACTTTTCAAAATAACTTTACAGTAATCCCTGAATGCATTTCACAAAATCAAAATCATTAAAGTGAAAGTGAGACTTGTAAACCCAACTTGAAAACAACACCTTCCATGGCCTTGTTTCAGCCAGAATGAGTCAGATAATGAAGTGTGACAACACCACCACCATCACCACCACCACCACACTACTCACTGCCTACACACACTACCTCAATAGTTACTCACGTGACAATTGTATCGAAACAATAAAATCTCATTCAAATTTCAGAAAAATGACTTACAAGTAACTGTTGATATAATTCATCAAGTGAACAATTAATGTTATGAATGAACTAATGTGAACACAACTTTATAACAATGAAGGTGTATTTCCACATCATGGAAGGTGGTAGACAAGCCAGGGCAAAAAAGCATTTCAAAACGCTAAACTTTCTGAGATTGAATTTTCTTTTGACCACCAAGACACCAATGAAGCTGACACAACACCATCACACACACACACCACCATCACCATCACCACCACCACCGAGACAACACCACACCATCAAGGGTGGGTTCTTATCGAGGCAAAAACAGTACAAATGAATGATGTCAAACAAATGAAGTGTATTAACAAAACTAAATGAACATATACTGAAGGAAAAATAACAATAATACACAATACTAAGAAAGTTGAGTGTTTTGCTTTCAAATTTTGACCTTATCCCTCCCCTTAGTGCAGGTTGTGGTGATGAAAGGCTCCTCCTCCTCCTCCTCCTCCTCCACTCACCACACCATTCCCTCTTGACAACGGTTTGTACAAGAAAATACAAATTATAAGATGTTTGGGTGAACTGAACCACGGCTTAATAAACAGTTTGGTGCACAAATAAAAGTTGTAGTTTTAAGAATACAAGGGAAAACAATGAAACAGTACACATCTTCATTCCCAGGAAGAAACATAACTATACCAGACTTGTACAACCAAGATAACATAAAACAATGGCCTGGAAGCCTGCTATTCAAACATAACTTTAGTGTGAGACTGTAAGTGTGATATACATCCCCCCAACAATACAACTTGAGTTACACGAGGTGCGAGGTGCTGGATCAACAAGAAGATGGATGGATACAAAAAGATGTCAAAATTACATACAACAAATGTCAAACTTGTATTGGGTAAAAATTTTATGCACTACTAAAGAGACTAGAAACTTTGAAAATGATAAATCAATAAACTATGATAAAATTTTCAAAAAAAACTAAATATTTTTTTTTTCCTACTTAAATGAAATGTGATTACTGTCATATCTGCTGAACAATAGTGAATAAGTATTTAAAGTTGAGATTAAACTAAGTTTGTTTTTAAGTTTACAAAGTGGTAATGCAATCCAGTGTTGTGGTCAGACTCAGCACTAACCTGCAGACTGAACTAACTAACCATCACCAACATCAACACTAGACACACATACACAATATTTTCACAAGGTGTAGCATCCCCATAAGTCATGATTCACAACAAACAACACAACTTCAAACACGAGATGATGATCTGAATGAGGTAAAAAGTCTAATCTCTGGCCATGAAAAGTTGTATTCACTTCAATTCAGCCACAAACCTAACCCCTGAATAACATGACATGAACCTTAGTACACACCTTCATAGCTGAGGCATGTTACTACTCACACCTACCTTCATCTTACACTCAGCTCCTTACACTCCTAAGATGCCTCTAATTAACTCCATCACAATGCAACTATATATCAAAAGAATGTTGTTTTTCTGTTTGAGGATCACTCATTTATTTTTGTTCCCAAGATCCGTGTTGTGGCATTCAAACTGATGAAGCATATCTACACACTATTCCAACATCCTTATGACTCTTACCTTACAGCTCAAAGTTTGTGCTGCCTTCACCTTTACAAGCATTGAAGCATCAGCCAAACAAAAGCTTCAAAAAATAATCTGGAGAGCAAATTAAGTTGAAAAATGAAGGCATCCACTAACACTAAGAAGCACTTCCATCACCAACTATCTCCTTGCTCTTGTACGTGAAACATTAAGTGTAACAGTAACAGCAACAGCACCGTGGCCGTAACCTTTGCTAGCGGCTCACTGCAGGAAGATAGATCATTCCATTAACACGCATGACTTGTGTAAAAGAACAACTATGGAGAGGTTGTCAATAAGAGTGCATCCACCAAGAAGACATAGCAGTAGAATGGTAATCACAAGCCAACCATTTACCTTGATTGGTCCTCATTGTGGATTCGTTTGAGTTCCCGAATGTGTAAATTTCTCTCTCTTTCTAGTTTCTCCATTTCTTGTTGGAGATCTGTGTCTTCCTTCTTGAGAGCTGTTTGCCGCAACTGTGGAAGGAGAGTTGAAGGTGTTAGTGAGTATTCTCCTTCTTCTATGATGTTATTTCTCCATTTGTATACAGTTTATCTATGTTATGTTATGTCTAAAACTTCAGTCCATTCAGGCTTCCATTACTTGTACCTCCAGTATCTTCAAGGTCACGTTTGATTGATAGATAAAGCTTAAAAATCTAACACTACTGCTACTGGTTAATATTTATTCCAGCGTACCTTTAGTATTTCCTCTGACTCGTAATACTCTTGAATGGTCAGGTCCCTGTGGTCGTGGTCTCCCCCAAGACCATTAGGTAAGTTTCCTCCTCCCTGACTTTGGTTACTGTTGGCTCCCCGTTTCCGAGAGTTACTTCCACCCTCAACAGGTTTGCGTTTCATTAAAAGCTTTCGTTGCCGGTCTATCTCTTCTCTGTTTGACTGCAGCTCCTCTTGTCGCCTGGAATGTAACAAACAAACATGTGATGCTTTGGTTCGCTTCAAGGTCAGTGAAGGAACTTGAATGAAGGTCTTCACTGCAAACAAACACCTACCCTCCACCACAATAGTATATCCAGTATCACATCTACTTACAACATGCTGCAGACTCCATGCTGATGAAGGTAACCCTGCTTACTTTGTTATCTCCTGAAATGCATAGCCATCCTGCCAGTTTTCCTGGAAGGTGGCTCCCACACGCTGAGTCACAAACTGGCCCAGTCTTAATCGGTTCTGCATGCATTTTTGTCTGGCTTCTTTCTTCTCGATATTAGATTTTTCAATTTGTAACCTTTTCACTACTTCAATACACTTATTAATTTGCAACTGTTTCTGTTCCAATAGTTTACTTTGACTCTGTAGCTGTCGAGATAACTCATCATTGGTCTGAAAGGAAACACCAAATTAGATCATTACATCCCATCAATAATGAGTGTGACCTTCAACAATATCTATTAACAGTGAACTGAATATCAATAGTAGTAGGTCCATAACCATTAAATAGTGACATCTGAAGTGTGTGTGACTGGTCATTCTTATCTTGTAATCTGTGATATAACCTCCATTAACAACATGGTGTCATATCAGTATAATTCTCAGTTAAACTTAAGATACACAAGTCATCATCAATTAACGTCATTCATACTTTGTAATATCCACAAGGACCAACACTTACACATTGCAAGTTGTCAATTCTTGAGTTTTTTGCCTCCATGTCCATTGAGGCTCGACTCTCCATCTCGTCCACCTGCCTGAAGGTTATATCACTCTGTGTGGAGCGCGTTGCCACTGGAACCCCTCGAGGAGGTGGCATCAATCCAACCAGCGGATCTCCTGCACCTCCGTGAACAGTCTGCAATGCCCACCTCTGTTGGCACTCCTGCACATGGAAGCTTCCTACATTGGCTTATTGTCAATCATACATTATACATGTTATAAATATTAGAAAATAATAATTTCAATATATGTTATTTTTTTTACTTTGAGTACCTGGACTTTAATGAAGGTAAACAAGATCAGTTGATGTAAGTATATGAAAGTTATTACTGATTTCAACTAATGCAAATGTGAGGTTCAGTCAGTGAGGTAAAATTATTGTTAATAACAAGTATATTAGTAAAACATTGAAGCAAGGAATGATGTAAAATAATTAATATTACTCAAAGTGTCCAGCTTATTAAGTTTAATTGCATACTTGATTTCATTCAAAAGGTCAAAATAATTCCTCCCTTAAAATTACTTAATATTTCAGAAAGTTTATAAGCAAAACCTGAATAATCAAAACACATTTTATATATAATATGATTACCCTGGAATAAAGGAGTTAATTAAGTCTGGAAGAATCACAAATGGTCTGGATATAGCCTGGATTGCACCAAAACTTTGATCTATCTACTATTACTGATGCCTCGTTCCCTCCACAAACACCTACACCTCTTCCTTCAGTACATTCCAAGTATCAAGACTTCTCTAAGTGTGTGTGTGTGTGTGTGAGATCATGATTATTACACAAATCAGCTTTCTATAAACATTTCTCAAGCACAGATTTCACGCTAAGCTTCTATCACTTCTCTTCTCCCTCAGCCGCTGCCTTGCCTTGAAGAGCCAGCACAGGACCCTCCACAAGGCACAAGGCATCACCAAGAGGCTATCACACACACATCAAAGGAAGGTGAGGGTAGCGGCAACTTTTACTATTCCTTAATGACTGTAAATCCACCATATGACTTCATGAACTGACTTTGCATGTTGTAGTGTTAGTGTGTTGAAGTGAAGTTGTGTTCCTATCACCCAACACACACCAAACAGAACACAGTGTTGTAAAGAGGCACGTGTTGCCATCTCACTTACCATATGGCTGAGCAGTGCTTGAGAGGATGGACTCTTGGCACCTGAATGTCTGTGTGGGGAGTTAGTTTGCTGTTGTTGTTGTTGCTGTTGTTGCTGTTGTTGTTGCTGTTGTTGTTGTTGTTGCTGCTGTTGCTGATGTTGTTGTTTAAAATAGTCATTTATTTTCTTGGTCTCGGTTGATCGGCTTATCTTCTGTACTGTTCCCCCTCCGCCTTCGTCGTTCTGGACGCCCTGAGTTCCACTTTTCCTTTTCCGCTTCCGGTCAGCCTGTGTGCGCTGCTGGGTCTTGTCTGGACTGGTGCTTTCCTCCCGGTCTGACGAACCTGAATGGTGGATAAAAGAAGCACAATTAATATTTTTTTTATTCGCATAAGGTTCACTTACACTTATCCGAGCACCTTATCCTTGCATACTTAGTCTTCTCACCCTCCCGTCCTCCCTCTCTCACATACTCAGTCACTATCCTCCCGCTTAAACTCTTCCAGTTCTTCCGTTTAATTAAAATATCTTGTACATGTTGTTGTTATAAAAATAGACATCAATGTTCAACAGATTGGTCAAGCTGTAATGATACTTTCCTCCTCGTGATACAGTTAACTTGGCCTACTGACCCGTGCTGAGATTGGAGTCTTGTCTGTCCAATAGGATAGGCTGTGACCCAGAGCTTGTCACCGAGGTGGGTGGCTGGGTGTTGGTGGGAGTGCTTGGGTTACTCCCAGTAAGGTGCATCTGTTGGGAGGGGTACATCTTGGTGGTCAATAATCCACTAGACTGATATACAGACTGCACATCCACGGACAAGGCAAAATCCCTATAAAAATGAAGACACGTTAAGTTGCTATTCCCAAAGTACAATACATTTAGGCCTTGATGCAGTGTATTTGCTTGAGACGCAGTTATATAAATTCGGGACAGCAGATTGTATTGATTTCAACTAATATTACCAGAATCAAACAGATTCAGGCCATGATGTAGTGTACTGGGATATGAGATACAGTTATATGGGCTCGACTGAGCAAATTGTAATAATTTTGACTGGGTCATATAGCAAAGACTAATAGAAGATAGAAAACCCATTTACCCTGCCTTCAATTCTTGCCTCGAGGAGCTCTTGCTTGCGAGGATCGAGGACATTGAATTGCTCCATCTTAAAGCCTGTCACCGCTCCTGAAACACATAAAACTGTATCACCACAAGTGGAAGCATCTTACAAAAAATACTGAACTACATACTGCAAGTTATGAATCATGTAAAATTACTTATAGGTCTTTTCAAAGCCAATGTCACAGCTACGATGACAATCTATATCAATTGTGCTATCTCTATATCTAACAATGCATCATAAAATTGGTTTGGTTACATGAAGAGGATGAATGATAAGAAATAGAGAGTGCATAGGAGTGAAGAGGAAGGTGAAAGGGGAAGAGTTACAAGATAGATATGGAGTGAAAACTGAAAGCTGTACGAGTGAGTGGTAAGGAATGGCTGGATGATCACCGAATGACACGGGACAGCAAGGAATGGATCAATTTTGTTTGTGGCAACATTATGAGGGAATGAAGCGTTAGGGTACATAGGAAAGTAATGATTGATGAATAATTAAGTATCTTGTCATTGATTCTTAGGTGTAGTGATGATTGATCTAACTAACTTACATACAAACAATATCCTGCTATGTACACTCTCCTAACTAGCACATATAGTCTCCTAACAGCCTCTTACAATCTCCTAACAGTGTGATTCTGCAGCAATATCAAGCAGCAATAATTACATAATACAATAAAACAAATAGTTATGCAGTTCAATTGAAGGAAATAATATGGGCATTTCTAAATCATGACCACAAATAGACAGTGTCATGTAATTTCAAGCTAAATCACACACATGATCATGATACCACCCTTGATTTCCCTTAATAACACCGCCAATTATTACCACAAACACGCCCACCCTCACACCACACTCAGCTTCCATGGTAACAACACATCCTTACATGACACATTGCTTAATAATACACTTCACACCACACCACACACCACACTTACACTACACTAACACTACAACCTAACAAGGAAACATCAAGGCAATGGTTACACCCACTCCACCCTTACATAAATCTTGGCATCTAAGGGGTAATGGAGGCTAGGTCAGGGCAGGACAGGCGGTAGAGGCTGGGTCAGGGCGGGACAGGTAATGGAGGGTGGGACAGGTAAATTGTAGTGAGGAAGGGCAGGCAGTAGACGCCACAGAAACGATGAAAACACTTATATCCACGCTGACACACGTATTTAAAAGCATTGTGATGAAAAATTAGTGCAGTACGCCTATGATCCAAGTATGTAACACCCGGGAGAGAGGTAAATAGCGTCACATATCAGTAAATTTAGGTAAAGGTTTAAGCGCCACCATTACATCTTCCTCCCCGAGCCTCTCCTCTCTCTACCTTACGCCATTTTACTCCCAAATTTTAAACCGTCCAGGGGCTTCACATACTTACTTCCCCTTTGTATTGACTCCAGGGTTGTATACTAATAGTTTTATCATTACAGAACATCGATACACAGCCTCACAAGGAAGAATTAGCTCGAGAATTGCGAATGTTTACTAACTGAGCACCAGCCAGACATCGATTCCACGTCTTTTAGGTTAAATATTCTACTTACCCAACGACATTTCGGCAAAATGACCTCGTTTTCCATTAGTTGATGATAGTAGGTCCAGGCAGGGTGCTATGGGTAGGCTGGAATACACACGGAACTCATGGAAAATCGATGGAAAATTGCAAAACCTTCACTCCCTCCCTCATGAAACGCGTCCGCCGGCAAAACTAGACACATAGAAAACGGGATTTGTAATATATTTCTTTCCTTTTTTCGAATTATTATTATGTTTTGCTTTTAATACCGACTTGTATGGTTTTATAAGTGTGTTTTATATGGTTTGTGTGTTTGTGATGCCGTGACACAGGTGATTAGGTGAGGTTAATAAGGTATAGATGATCACTGCCTAACACCTGGAATATTGGATCATTTTTACTGTTCTTGTTATTATTGTTACTTTGCCTTTGGTTCTCGACATGGAAAGTGCCATATTCATCATTATTATGCATTTTTCAACTATGAATATTTATGATAAACGCTCCATGACTGTAAATAAGGTTAAAATGTGTTGCTATGGAACTTTTCACCTGTACACTTCACACGGCAGGACTTAATTGAAAAATAAATATTTAATTAACAGTTAAACTGTCTTGCCTGCTTTCTTATCATCCCTAAGAGCACAAATTACCACAACTGCGACTGAGCCTGTAGTTGAAAGGACCACTAACACGACACGCAACCTAACTACACACACTCACACACACACGCACACGCACACACGCAGGTGACACTCAGTGAAAAATTCGACTCTACAACCAAACTATCTAACTAAACCCTTATACTTAGAGGAGTGTGTAGGTGTATGAGGAGAAGAGTCAACATGGCAGACAGTCAGAAAGACAAGCTGGTGGGGGAGTGAGTGGCAGGAGGTAGGGGAGTAGTAGGAGGAGGAGGAGGAGGAGGTCTTCCCAGCCTAACCTACCTCACTCTGCCCCAGCCACAAAAATATCTTCGGCATCGACTATGACACCGCGTATTGTTGATGAAGAGGGAAATATGGGACAGTGTGGGAAGGGTGAGGATTCAACATGGCGGAGGAGGAAGAGGAGGAGGAGGAGGAGGAAGGAGGAGGGGGGAGGGGTGGAGAGGTAGAGAGCGGGACACTACAATCCCGCTATACCGAGGTGGTCGCTCAGCTGGGTGGTCGCTTGGCTGGCGGGCGCGGCGGCCTCCCTCTCCACCTATACTACCCCCTCCACACTCTCTCTCTCTCTCTCTCTCTCTCTCTCTCTTTTTCTATTACTTTTCCATGGAGGGTGAGGGGTGAGGTCGGTCACAGGGTGTGTGGTGACAATCGTATCCACGATCACCTTAGCCAGCTAGTCAGCCCTTCAACGTAATACTGGGCTGGGAGGAAGGTGGGATCTGGCAACGAAAGAGCAAGGAAGGAGAACCCTGTGTGTGTGTGTGTGTGTGTGAAAATGGCGTAGGGGGCAGGCAGGCAGACAGGCAGGAAGGCAAGCACACACACAGCAGCAGTAGGAAGGCACATCCAAACAGTGGTTCATCTATGTTATCTATCTATATACAACAGGTGTTTCGTGGCTGCTGAAAACTACTACGTACGTCACATACTTTTCCACCTTTCTTACTAAGCTATTATGAAGTCGAAGGTAATCATCATGACGGTAAATAAAGATGGTTTTCGAGGAATGTTCCACCGTGGAAACCATACACTCAATGCCTGCTTCTGACATGACCTTCCTTCCCCCCCATCACCCATTCCCTTCCCCTCCCCATCCTTCTCCTCCTCCTGCGCCTCCCCCGCACTCACCGATCTCTCCTCCCTCCCTTCCCGTCCGCCCTAGACAATGTCCACTCACCCCTTCCTTCCTCCTCCTCCTCCTCCCTTCCTCCATGTTGGCACTCCCTTCACCACCACGCAACCCCCTTCACTATATTTCCTCCCCCATCCCCGTCCTCTCCACCCACCCCCTAGCCTCTCCCAGCTCTCTCCTTAGCTTCTCTCCCCCCCTCCCCCAATTCCTCCTCCTCCTCCCAATCCCCCCTCACTGTGCAACAATCAAATGGTTCTGTGTGTGTGTGTGTGTGTGTGTGTGTGTGTGTGTGTTCTTGTGCTCATGAAATTGTTTGAATTAATAAAAACATAAATGTATAAATAGAGAGAGAGAGAGAGAGAGAGAGAGAGAGAGAGAGAGAGAGAATGTGTGACGTGTTTTTCCTTCCAGACATTAAGGAATCCGACGCATGCACACACGCGCACACACACACACTCACACTCACACACACACACACACACACACACACACACACACAAGAAGGACAGGGTGTGGTGTGAGTAAAAGGGGAATTTTAAAAAGAAAAAGAAAGGGAAACTTAATGAGTGGGAGGAGAGAGGGGGAAGAGGATGATTCGTTGGGATATTCCACGTATTCGGAAATTTCTACACGATATGGGAAACAAATTAAACAAAAATAATAATAATAATAATAATAATAATAATAATGATAATGGTGCAGGAGGAGGAAGATGATGTTGATAAAGGAATGTTAGTTATTTCCTTTCGTAATACCGTACATCCCTACCTGGATCAAAGAAGAGGAAGAACACAGTGTCACCGTCACATATATAAACTCACTCACTCACTTACTGCGTATCGTAGAAACAAAAGACTATCGATGACGCAACAACCAACACGTACATGTACACTAAATTCACACCATGACGGATATGGTGTGTGTGTGTGTGTGTGTGTGTGTGTGTGTGTGTGTGTGTGTGTTGCTAAAATAGTGTGGTTAAGTTATACGTATAAAAATTCTTAATAATGAAGGAAAATAAGTTTGTAAATAATGTAACTTCTGACGAGGGTGAAAAAAAGGAGAAAATAAAAGGCTGTAGGGTCTTCCGAGGAGAGAGAGAGAGAGAGAGAGAGAGAGAGAGAGAGAGAGAGAGAGAGGTAGGTGGGGCTCGCTAGCTCCTCTAGGATCTCCATATATGGTGTTATCGTGGTGGCTACAGATGCAAGACTTCCTCCATGCCGCGACACACCACTTCACATCCCACTACAAGCATAAGGAAGGCGGGAAACACAAACAGAAGGGTGCTTTGCCTCGGTGCTCATCTCCGCTTCCATCAAATAAGTTTTTTTTTCTCGTGTATTTTAAGGGGTTCGAAGAGGGGTGAGGGTAGCCGCTGCGTCATGGCGGGTCACTCAGCCATTTCATAAGTATACAAATAGATAAATAAATGGATATATATATAATCAATTAATCACAAAACTCCTATACAGACGTACACAAACATACATTAGTAGTTTAAACATACATAACCAGCCATAAGGGATCGGATCATACTACTACTTTTACTACTGCAGGTGTCAGTCATTTAGCAGTTACACCTGAAGGCTGGACGGACAGGTGTGTGGCGTGGGAGGCACCTGCCCTTGAACTCGTGCTCCGGGTAGTTGGGGGGGGGAAGAGGGGAGAAAGGGAGGGGAGGGAAAGGGGGAGGAGGGAGAGGAAAGGGGGAGGAGGGAAGGATGTGGGGAAAGGGAGGGAGAGGGAAGGAAGGGAGGGGAAAAGGAGGGAGTGTAAAGAGGGAGGAGGGAAGGAAGGGAGGAGGGAGAGAAGGAAGGAAGGGAGGGGAAGGGAAGGGGAGGGATGGGAAAGGGAGGGGAAGGAGGACGAACGGTCACTAGCCAAGCGCAACCTACCTACACAAAGAATCATACTTTATAATTCATGTATATTTTTTGTTTAGTGTCTTGACGTAGTATGTGGCTTGTGGCTTTAATGGGTTACGTCTAATTAATGCAATGTTTACCTGTTTAGTCTGTGTCCTAATAATGAAGAATATAAAGTCTTTCTATTCTTATATCTACACTATTTTTTGTTATCTTGTTTAGTTTGGTATAAGTTTTATTTGTTGTTATTTTATGGTGTTACTTTTTTGAGTCCCACACCACCACCACCACCACCACCACAACAACCATCACCACCACCACCACCGCCTCGTACATGCAGCAAAAGTTCAAGGTTGTAACATAAACATCACCCTTAACATCCTTGTCACCAAAAAGTAGTTTATACAGGTACAGGTGTAGCGTCATTAATCAAGCCTACAACACCTTCCTTCACTAACCTAACCTAACACTAAAACACCTCACAGCCACACACCTGCCTTCTAAAATCCTGGGCTACGTGACCTTCACCACCACCACCACCACCACCACCACCATCAACAACAACAACATAGGATTAGGATTATTATAACTGTCTATTTGCACGACACACTAATTCACCACCACCACCACCACTACCACCACCATCACCACCACTACCCTTTCTAAGCCTGAAGAACGCAGGTAAAACAGCTCATTATTATATACTTTACCTAGAATTACCTGTTCGTTTTTTGTAAGAGTATTTCTACCTTGTCTAGCAGCCACGAAACACTTCCCTGAGTCTTATTATAGCCTGTTTGTTTTATTATTTAACACACCCTCGCTCGTGTTCCTCTTCGGTCCCCGCTGGCGAAGAAGAACAAGAACACAGTAAGGGTCGATAAGTCTGGAATACATCTTGCGTTTCTTTTGTTTCGTATTCTTATGGAAGTTACGTGTAATCAAAAATATATATGTGTGTGTGTGTGTGTGTGTGTGTGTGTGTGTGTGTGTGTGTGTGTGTGTGTGTGTGTGTGTGTGTGTGTGTGTGGGTGTGTGTGTGTGTGTTCATTAATGGTCTTCACACATGTGTTTCGTGACGTGTGTGTTGCTCGGCGGTCACTCTACTGCTACTTATTGGCTCACCTTTCCACGTAAGCAAGAAACTATGGGGCTCCTTCCCCTATAACTACTACTATAACTACTACTACTACTACTACTACTACTACTACTACTACAACAACTACTACTACTACTACTACTACTACTACTACTACTACAACAACTACTACTACTACTACTACTACTACTACTACTTACTTTTTCCCAATCGACACCAATTTCAAATACTCGACATTATACATTTTCTTCACACTTTCCACCTATTTTCTTCCTCCTCCTTCCACATCCACATCCACAAACCACCGTCAAGTCACTGTGTTGATAAGACTTATCTCAACGCTATCTTCCCCCTACATACATAGATACATACATACATACAAGCACTATCTTCAGCTTCCCGTGTACTGCTTCCAAGGTTCCTCTCGCTAATCAATTTTTACTCTCGCATTTCCTGCCTCGCCTCGATGCACCAAAGTTTGCTACACTTGTCTGTTTGCTTGC
This sequence comes from Metacarcinus magister, assembly GCA_029783475.1. Classification (NCBI taxonomy): domain Eukaryota; kingdom Metazoa; phylum Arthropoda; class Malacostraca; order Decapoda; family Cancridae; genus Metacarcinus; species Metacarcinus magister. Next base: position 2,488,064 of record JAPQNM010000011.1, on the reverse strand, counting down.
TAAAGACAGCGATCTTATTATGTTTTTTATACTTGACTATTATATAAGACTATGTCGAGGTATTTAGTGTACGAAACGAATTACTACTATTATACTACTACTACTACTACTACTACTACTACTACTACTACTATTACTACTACTACTACTACTCGACTAATAACAAAAATAGAAATACAGCCGTGCATGCAGGGCTCACTATAAGGTGTTTCAAGACATGACACCGCATAATAGCCATGCAAGCTGCTGCACCAACACCAACACCAACACCAACACCAACACCAACACCATCACCAACACCAACAACACCAAAACCAACACCAACACCACCAAAACCAACACCAACACCAACACCACCAACCCTAACAAGTTACAACACCACGATTAAATAAAAATAATAATAACAATAAAATTAATAAATAAAACAAAAGAAAACAAAATAGATATAAATAGATAAATAAATCTACTACTACTACTACTACTACTACTACTACTAATAATAATAATAAAAATAATAGTAATAATAATAATAGTAATAATAATAACAATACAAATAGCTAAGAGAAGTAAAAGAACACGAATTCAATCATGGTTTTGTTTTAGAGTCAACGCACGCTTTCACAGAGGTCAAGGCTGAACCCAAGGCAATGAACAATGGGTAACACGCCCGTAGACTTTAATTAAGGTACAAAAAAAGTATAGCCAGGAATCAATTACAGCTGCTGAGGTGAGGCAATACAAATTATACAGTAAAAATAAATAAGGAAAGTGAGTGTTATGCAAAGTTCACCAGTAAAAAAAAAAAGCACAGTTCAACTCTATCATTAATAAGATGAACAAGAGGGTGTCTATCGGGTGGGGGGGGTAGGGGGGGCAGCAACCCTGAGTGTGGGGAGCCTTTGGGGACGCATCAGGGAGGGTAGGTAAGGGGGGGGTGAAGGGTGAAGGGTGGAGGGTAGAGAGGTGGGTGAGTGGCGTGGGTAGAGGAGGCGTTACACCCAGGTAAAGACAGGACGGGTTCAGACAAGGACCAGACTAAGGAAGAGGAGGAGGAGGAGGAGGAGGAGGAGGAGGAGGAGGAGGAGGAGGAGGAGGAGGAGGAGGAGGAGGAGGAGGAGGAGGGCAAGGTGTGAGTCGCTTCCTGTTTCTTTGCACCGAAGTAGACACACACACACACACACACACATAAGACAAATAGTTTATGTTTTCATCTGTTTTACCTCACTTACACCTCATTAGTTTACCGTTTGTTTATATGGTTTAATGTGTTTCTTACTAATGTTTTCCTCTACCTCCTCCTCCTCCTCCTCCTCCTCTTCTTCTTCTTCAACCCCCATTACCCCACATTCTTGCCTGCCTCCCCATGCCACCAGGACGTGATGGAGGAATGGGTGGTGTCCTTAACGTAAGTCAAGGATTATGCTGAGAGAGAGAGAGAGAGAGAGAGAGAGAGAGAGAGAGAGAGAGAGAGAGAGAGAGAGAGAGAGAGAGAGAGAGAGAGAGAGAGAGAGAGAGAGAGGGAGTGTGTGTATGTGCTTTTATGAGGTTTCTTTGAGATGCTGAGGTGAAAATATACAGTCAGGGGTCTTTAGGAACGGCGGTGGAAGGTTGTGTTTCATAACTACCTCTTTGGACATCTTCACACACACACACACACACACACACCCACACACACATACAATGGCGGTAGTCGTGGCTTGAGGCTGATAATGTTGGGTTATTGTCTGTTAAGTAGGTATAAGTATCCTCTAAGTAGCATCTGTGGTTGCCTTAGTCTTGGCGTAAATCATTGTTACTTGACGGTCTTGTTGTGGTAACAGTCACGCTCCCCTTCGTTAAGTAGTCACCTGTATATAGTCTTTCGTTACCTGTTAATCATCTCCGTTCATAAAGGTAAGGATGCTACGGTATTATTGTTACTATGGCTACTATTTCTATTATTATTATTATTATTAGCTATTTTTATCGATGTTAGTTTGCAAATGGAAGCACAATGATGGAAAAAATTACAAAATATTAAAAATGATATCAGTATTTTTTCTGTAACACTCGTTCATAATGCATTAACAGTCACATCAATACACATTTCACTGGATGAATACATAATACAGCATTAAAAAAACCCTAATTATTAAGCCCAATTAACAGCAATTCGTAAAGGTATCGAGATCATAACACACTTTGTCTTTTTTTTTCTCCCCTCCACGGTCAACACAGGTTAATTATTATGCAGGACAGTAAGCTTCTATAATAATCCTTGTGTTACTGTGATTGCTAGACCATGCACCGCTGATATCATTATTATTATTATTATTGTTGTATTCTTATCATGATTTATGTAAAAGGTGACCGAAGGGAAGAAAGATTTGTTGGGAATTCCTCACCTGAGTACTCTCTCTCTTTCTCTTTCTCTCTCTCTCCACACAGGAAACACGATTTTTTCCTATTATTCTTTACGTGGCTACTTTTTTTTGTTTTAATAATGTTTTGTTCTGCTTCTCTTTGGAATACCAATTTACCTCTGCAGAAAGAGGAAACACATACATAAATATACAAGTTATTCAGTTGCTTATCTATCGTAGTAATGCCTTGATAAGTGTGTGTATGTGTATGTATATGTGTGTGTGTGTGTGTGTGTGTGTGTGTGTGTGTGTGTGTGTGTGTGTGTGTGTGTGTGTGTGTGTGTGTGTGTGTGTGTGTCGCTCCACTATAGCCTGCGGTACGGCCAGTGCTTTCATTCCTATATAGTGTAGGGGAGATAGGCAATGCCAGTTTTTGGTCCGCACGTGTAAACCTGGGCGAGTCTTTGTTCATCCTGCACAAAGGGACGGGAGCACAAACTACACTCCCAGGATGGTCTACGTTTTTGCCGACCAACCCTGCGTGACCTTTCCCGACCGAACAGCAAAATGTCCTCCTCTTCTTCTTCCTTCACTCTTCTCTTCCCTCCCTCTGTCTCTTTCCCGCTTGCATATCAGTCCTCCCCGTCTGAATGAAGCCAGTCACGTTTTCTTACCGCCTAAAGGGGGCACTTGTCTAATCTCACCAGCGGCCAGCTATGATAGGATAAACAAAGGCGGCATTGTTAGGGTGGATCAAGTGTGCTGCTCATTTGGCGGCTTTGTAATCCTCCTTCTCCTCCTCCTCCTGGTGGTGGTGGTGGTGGGCTTATGCTTTCGTCACTCTTTACGTCACACGCGCCGGATGTGACGTCACAGCTACCAATGCAGAAGGAAAGCCACGAGGACAGACTAACCTATCTCTTATTTCCCTCCACCTCAACTTGACGGGGGTGCTAACCTTTACTCCCTCCCTGGTGACTCCCCACACGCCGCCCCGGGCACCTGCCACATACACAGGGACGCAGGGTAGAAAAAAAAATAATAATACTAAAATGCCCTCGAAGGATGAGAGAAAACGTTACAAGGGGCATGGAATACTATGGTAAATTTTGGGAGTTAGTTCTGGAAGGGGAATTTTCCAGCCATGACCAGAGGGCGGCGGTGGCGGCCCAGATGAGGTGCAGAACCCACCTCCCTCCTACTACCACCACCACTACCTCCCCCAACACCACCACCACAGCCACGCCAATCCCACGAAATCCAAGCAATCCTACGATGTGCCGCATATTTGATGTGTATTCCGTTTTTTTTCCCTCGATTTTCCGGCATTTTAACCTCACAAGTTTTTTTTGAGTTGATCTGAAGCTGCGATGCCTGACAAGGACGCAGCGCTGCAAACATGGCGCACACTACACTACACTCGCCCCGGGAACACAGTCACGGAGATAAAAAAAAAGCAAAAAAAACAATGAAATGAAAGGAAGAAAAGTGTTATCCATAAGTACAATAATAAAGGTCAATGATTGTGTGTGTGTATGTATGATTGTATGTATGTATGAATGTTTGGCTTATGTTTGTGAGGATGCTGTCATTTCCGTTGTTATTTTTTGGAATACTTAGAGAAAAAAGACACACACACACCCACCCACACACACACACACACACACTGAACAGGACAACGAACACAAACGATCCACAAACCATTTCCCTTCCCAAACAAAGACTTCTGAAACCATACCACTTACAAGCCATGCTACCACTACTACTACCACCACCACCACCACCACTACTACTACTACTACTACTACTACTACTACTACCACTACTACTACTACTACTACTTTCATCACTAAAAATAGAAGCAATAAACACAACTATAAATACCTAATGACCACCACCACTACCACTACCACTACTACTACTACTACTACTACTACTACTACTACGAGGTGGTCGGCAGCACAGTGCAGTAGGATGCTGTGGGTGTGGGTGAGGGCATCTACTTTTCCTTCCTATTGATTGGGTGGTATGGTGCCGAGGAGGAGGAGGAGGAGGAGGAGGAGGAGGAGGAGGAGGAGGAGGAGGAGGACATGGAAGAGTTTCACATTGGGAGAGGAAGGAGGAAACATGGAAAAGAGAGAGAGAGAGAGAGAGAGAGAGAGAGAGAGAGAGAGAGAGAGAGAGAGAGAGAGAGAGAGAGAGAGAGGTGCCACGCAGGACGCTCCCTGACAGTGCCAACCCGGAAGTTACCGTCGCTCTTCACCGGACACCACCCTCCCTTTCTCTCTCTCTCTCTCTCTCTCTCTCTCTCTCTCTCTCTCTCTCTCTCTCTCTCTCTCTCTCATTTCCTAATCATTCTTCCTTTTCCTTTTCTCCCTTCACTATTTACCTTGCTCATTTTTTTTCCTCCTGACATAATTATCTGGACCTTCTCTCCATCCCTTCCCTCCTCTGCTTGCCTCTAAAGCCTACCCCCCCACCTCCCCCCCACGCGATGGTCTGCTTACCTGCCTCCCTGCCTGCTTGCCTCTCCTCCCTCCCTCCCTTCCTCAATCTCCTGAAGGGGGCGGTGCACTCGCGGTGGAGTCAGGAGGAGGAGGAGGAGGAGGAGGAGGAGGAGGACTGGAGGGGGGGGGGAGAGAGAGACACACCCACACTTCCTCAACTCCTTTCCAAACTCATCCCTAAGAGCCCTGAGCGTAAGGGTGGCAAGGGGCACCACCCTGTCCCTGTGCTAGGTCCCTTCTGACACCCTTCATTTTCATTTATTGATCTGGGGAGTTTCCTTTAGGCACTGTTCCGACGGTCCGCCAGACTTGTGCCGCGGAGGAAGGGCAGGCCAGGGAAACACACGACCACGGAGAGGAAGGAAGGGAACAGATGGAGGGAGAATGGTAAAGGGAAAGATAAGGGAAAGCAGGGAAGGAGTAGACAGAGAATGGTAAGGGATGTAAGGGAAGAGAGAGGAAAGGGGAAGGTAAGGAAGGGATGGAGAAAGAATGGGAAGGAATGAGAGGAAAGGAGAAGGCAGGAAAGGGATGCAGAGGAGATGAAATAAGAAGGAAGGGAATGAAAAGGAATAGGGAGGGAAGGTAAGGCAGTGAGTGAGGAGGAAGGGGAAGGCAAGATGGTAGTATCAAGTGATGCTGAGGGGGGCGGTAAGGGATGTAAAGTGTCGACCAAGTGTTAAGTGTTTAAGTGGAGGCTGAACACTTGTGAGTAATAGTAGTAGTAGTAGTGGGTAGTAGTGGTGGTGGTGGTGGTGGCGTTACAAGTGGTGTTACGTAAATGGTAATGATGATGATGATGATGATGGTGGTGGTGGTGGTGATGGTGTCAAGGTGTTGTGGCAGCGGCCTTGTGGTGGTGGAGGTGGTGATAGGTGGTCTAGGTGGAAGCAGCAAGTGGGAGGAGAATGTCAAATGGCGATCGTGTATTTATGTAGGTGGGAGGTGGTGGTGGTGGTGGTGGTGGTGGTGGTGGTGGTGGAACAGGAGGAGGAGAAGGAGGTGTCAGATATCCTTAGGAGTGGAAGGGCAGTTATTAAGTAGTGGCAGAGTATTTTTTAAGTGTAATGAAGCACTAATGAGCCTAACACCACAGTGGCAGGGGTGGGGAGGTGTCAGGTGCTAGGTGTCAGATATCCCCTTCAAGTGTGTGTGTGTGTGTGTGTGTGGGTGGGTGGGAGTGTGTTAAGTAGTGAAAAGTGTGTGTGTTTGGGAGTGTGTTAAGTAATAAAAAGTGTGTGTGTGTGTGTGTGTGGGACTGTGTTAAGTAGTAAAAAAGTGTGTGTTTGGAAGTGTGTTAAGTAATAAAAAAATGTGTGAGTGGGAGTCTTAAGTAGTGAAAAGTGAGGTTTTAATAAATATAAGTGTTAATCATCCTACAGGTATTCCTCAACAGGTGATTAGGTGAATGTTACAAGTAGCAAGGTGGTGTCAAGGTGATTGTAGGTGGCAGAGCTCCAGGGGTGCCAGGGGGTCAAGGTGCCAGGTGGGGGGAGGGGGCGAGTGGGGGGGAGAGTGCCACCTGGAGAACATTAACCAAGGTAAGCTATATAATTGTTACAGTTATTGTCTTACTCTTCATCTTTCTTTGTGTCTCTTGGCTGAGGAGGAGGAGGAGGAGGAGGAGGAGGAGGAGGAGGAGGAGGAGGAGGAGGAGGAGGAGGAGGAGGGAGCAATAGGTTATTCACTTGCCTCTCTTTCTCTCTCTCTCTCTCTCTGCAGACGACGACAACGAAGAAATAAAAAAAAAGGGAGAGAGAGAGAGAGAGAGAGAGAGAGAGAGAGAGAGAGAGAGAGAGAGAGAGAGAGAGAGAGAGAGAGAGAGAGAGAGAGAGAGAGAGGTAGACAGGTAGAGGTGGGTGTACTGTAGGTGGGGGTAAAAGTATGTCAGGTAACGTATGGGTGAGAGCAGGTATTGTGTTGAGGGGCCGGAGGTGGTGGTGGTGGTGGTGGTGGTGGTGGTGGTGGTGGTGGTGGTGGTGGTGGTGGTGGTTCTTACTCATCGCCTTGACGTCAGCATCTGTCTGTCTGTCTGTCTGTTTCTTTGTCACGTTGATATAATCTTTGCCAGACCGTTCGTTTTCTTTTGACTCTTCTTCGGTAATGTTGGTAATGGTAGGTAGTTTACGGGAGACTCTTGTAAACTTATATATAATCATCTAATCTATATCTACCAATAATAATACTAATAATGGTAGTTCAGGGGAGACTTATGTAAACTTCTAATCATCTTATTTATCCCTACCAATGTCTTTATTTTTCTATCTATCTATCTATCTATCTATCGAGCGTGGGTGTGTTCCTACCTACCTTAGTAAGTAACCCGTCCTTCACCTCACTGACTCCTGCTGACAAGGTGCGGCTGGCAACGAGACTACCTGTGACGACATACCTGTAGAGAAAAAAAAGGTGAGGTTATTATTAAGGTTATTATTATTGCTATTATTATTATTATTATTATTATTATTATTATTAGTAGTAGTAGTAGTAGTAGTAGTAGTAGTAGTATAGTAGTAGTAGTAGTTGTTGTTGTTGTTGTTGTAGATGGGAAGGTCACCCCGTAAAAAAGAAAGAAAGAAAAGAAAAGAAAAGAGAGCAAGAAAGAAAAGAAAAAACAGCAATGGAAGGAGGAACCGTTTAGAGGTCGAGGAAAGAGAGCGAAGAAAATCTCTCTCTCTCTCTCTCTCTCTCTCTCTCTCTCTCTCTCTCTCTCTCTCTCTCTCTTCTACTCCTCCTCCTCCTCCTCCTCCTCCTTCTCTACGTTTTACTCCTTCGCCTCTATCTCCTCCTCCTCCTCCTCCTCCTCCTCCTCTTCTTTCAATAGTTAACCTTGACACCTCTTCACGTCTCTCCAGTTCTCACCTAAGACCACAAAATCTTTATCCCTCCTCCTCCTCCTCCTCCACCTCCTCTTCCTCCTCCTCCTCCTTCTCCTCCACCTCCTCTTCGATGTGGCACTTTCTCTTGATCATCTCCAGCTTCCATCTTTTCTCTTTCAAACCAGTCCCTTTCTTTCCTCTCCCTCTTCTTCCCCTCCTCCTCCTCCTCCATATGCTACTCCTCCTTCCTCCTCATCTATAGACTTGTTCCTCCTCCTCCTCCTCCTCCTCCTCCTAGTCTTCCCTCACCACTACTTCCTGAAACACAATATACTTTTCATACATACACCTTTCTCACTATACACCAATACATCCCATACATACATCCTTACATACACTATACATACATACATACATACATACACACATAAATACACATACACACATACATACATACATACATACATACGTAATATCCGCTCTAGTAATAACAACATAGGAGGCTTATAAATAATGATAATCAGGTGTATATTAACTATTGTGTATACTGTATAATCTTGTTTGTCTCATACACGGACTATACACAGTGCCACCCTCTATTAAACATGGCTACGTGTATAATAATAATAATAATAATAATAATAATAACAATACATATATGACTTCTGTTCCCTTACCATGCAGCTTAACGAGCCATTAAATGAATTATATTGACCATACCACTAATTATATGAATCGTTAAGTGTGAATAGGGGAGGAAAGGAGAGGAGAGGAGAAGAAAGGGAAGAAGAGTAAAACAGAAGAGGAGGTTGTTTAAGAAATGTGGAAGTGGAAGGATAGACGGAAGGAAGGAAACGGTGGTGAACTAATATATTTAATTAAGAATATCGGTAAGTTTGCATGAATTACATTAGTTATAGTTAAGTTAGGTTAGGTTAGGTCGTATGTGTGTGTGTGTGTGTGTGTGTGTGAAGCTTCCTTCCTTCAGGTTGTCTGGTCTAAACTATTCTTGGAGCCATACCACACACACACACACACACATACACACACACACACACACACACCAAAGGTCACACAGCCTTGCTCGCTCAGGTTACAATAGAGCGCTACTTCTCCCTTCAAGTGGCACCTTACCTGACCTCAAACACAAACACACCTTCCACACACACATACAAGCACACCTTACAAACACACATACAAACACATCATACAAGCACATCTTTCGAACACATACAAGCACGTGGTAAACACATACTACCACCACCACCACCACCACCATCACGACATGAGTTGCTGGGAAGAAACCGGTTTGGTTGCAACCTGTAGAACCACCACCACCACCACCACCACCACCACCACCACCATCACCACCACCACACCCACAGCGGAACATGAAGGTTGAGGCAAAATCCTACTTTTAGGCTTAGAATGTGTCAGATTGAGAGAGAGAGAGAGAGAGAGAGAGAGAGAGAGAGAGAGAGAGAGAGAGAGAGAGAGAGAGAGAGAGAGAGAGAGAGAGAGAGAGAGAGAGTAAATAAAAAAAAAAACTTATGGAAACATAACTTTGTGTCTGTCATTCACACCACGCATTGAAATGTTGACGTGTGTGTGTGTGTGTGTGTGTGTGTGTGTGTGTGTGTGT
>JAPQNM010000011.1:2466254-2468754 GCA_029783475.1 Metacarcinus magister | reverse complement strand
AGAGGAAGTTTACCTTTAGTGCAAAAATATCACACTACTACTACTACTACTACTTTTCAAACTTAGTGAGGCAGAAAAGTGTTTTGATGCAATATAAACTTAATTATACGATACTTTTTTATTTTTTATTTGTTGTCGTTAATTAATTCTTAGACATCAACTTTTTCTTACGGTGTTTACTGTACAAGGTGAGCGATTCTTGGCATGAGATAATAAAGGTGAGTATTAATGATAAATAAAAATAAACAAATAAAAAATATATACATATAACCACACGTAAACAACAAAAAGGAACTAAACAAACATAAACTACTGAATAAACAAACAAACAAACAAACAAACAAACAAACAAACATAACAAACAAAATAACTATACGTGGGTTTTTTTTCTCGTATTCATTCAAAACGCATTTAAATAAAAAATAAAAATAAAATAAAAATCAATTAAAAACAAAAATCATCTTAATTCAAAAGCTATACAGTTGCAATCATTTCATTACTTTTATTCCATTTCAATGTATTTGATGAACTATTAACAACAATAACAACAACAACAACAATAACAATCATCAGCATTAACCTTACACCCTCGCCTCGCGCTGCACACACATTCTATATACAAGTACAGATAGATAGATAGATAGATAGATAGAGAGAGAGAGAGAGAGAGAGAGAGAGAGAGAGAGAGAGAGAGAGAGAGAGAGAGAGAGAGAGAGAGAGAGAGAGAGAGAGAGAGAGATAATACCTCAGCTCCCTACAGAGAGAGAGAGTACTCTTATATAGTAGCATTGGAGAACTATAAATATTACTCTCCATCCCAAAAGCTTAATAGCAAAAGAGAGAACAAGAGAGAACAAGAGCGTGGTGGCGAGACGTAGATGCCTGCCACCTTAAACAGCTTCAACCCTCCCTTCACCTCCACCCCCACCCACCCCAACACACACACTCGCAGCCTTGCATGCAGCACCTCTCTTTATGCCGCGCCCCTGACTGAGGGCTGGATGAAGAGAGACCAGTCGAAAATGATCAAGATCCTTGCCGGCCGGCCGGCCTTACTTACTTACTTACTTACTTACACACAGCTACAGATAAATAAGAATTATATGTGAGAAAAGTTGAATAATGGTTATTCTATTATATATATTAAGCATGCAAGGGTGAAATAGGATGTAACATTACAGTAATCAGAAAATTGAGTCTAGATTCGTGTTCAGTATGCCCGAGAACCCCCATGTACCAATTTTCATGGAAATGGAGGTGTGAAGGTTTTCATGAATTTTCCAAGGGGTCACCCTTAGTTTTTTTGCCCGCAATTCTATGTTTTTAAATAACTGGAAAAGTATGAGGTTTACGTACGAAACATATAGAATAGTAAAGTAATATGGAACAAATCTATTGGACCTTAATTCTGGTGTAAAATTTCGGGCCCAAAAATCGATAATTCTTTTCCTTCAGATACGTGAGAAATTATAAGAACAAATGAGTTTTACATCTCTCAATTTAAAACAAAAAAATATTTATATAACAGATTTTCCTGTTTAAGGAACGGATTGGTGTTCATGATAGGGAACCTGACGACACTGACCCGATCTCCCTCATTGTTTTAGGGAAGGTGATCGGTATAGTTATTTAATGTGTGATGTAACCCTTGATACGTGGTGGTGACTTAATTGTTGCACAGGTAAACAATGGACTGACATGCAGACAGACAGGTGGTGGAGTGAGTGAGAGATTGGTAATGTTACTGACCACAGATCATTCCCTGAATACCATAATGACGCTGCTAATGATGATGATTAAATTAATAATAAGTATCTAATTCCCATAAGTCTTAATGTCAACATAAAATACATTTTTTATGCAGAGTTTTTGTAACTTAATTAAATACTTAATATTTTTTGTATAATTCTTTCGAAATAAAAAAAAAAATTTAATGACCACAATGATGATGATGATGATGATGATGATGATAATGATAATGACAATGATCAAGCTATTGACAATAATGATGATAATGATGATAATGATGATGATGATAAAGATGATAAAAGTGATAATATAGGTCATGACAAAAACGAGGGGAGGGGGGAGGGGAGGGTTGGAATGAAGGCTGCACTGTATTGATTATTCTTCATCTCTCTCTCTCTCTCTCTCTCTCTCTCTCTCTCTCTCTCTCTCTCTCTCTCTCTCTCTCTCTCTCTCTCTCTCTTGGTCACTCACCTCTCCAACTCGTATTTTCTTTTATACTTTATAATTACTTTTATTATCATTATTATTATCAATATCATCACTATTATTATTATTGTTATCATTATTACTACTATCATTATCATTATTATTTCTAAGTAATTTCTTTTATATCCCACGAAGATGAAGAAAAAAAAGACTAAAACTTATTAAATTAAATTGAGGAAATATGAAAATGCTTTACCTGGATATGAGAGAGAGAGAGAGAGAGAGAGAGAGAGAGAGAGAGAGAGAGAGAGAGAGAGAGAGAGAG
>JAPQNM010000011.1:2451254-2461254 GCA_029783475.1 Metacarcinus magister | reverse complement strand
TGAACAAAATAACTGGTAACTGGTAACTGGGAACTGTTGAAGATGTCAGAAGGCAACGAAAGACATCTTATCTCTATTTTCCTCCCACACTCCCACTACCTCACGCGCCCCTCCCCGCCATGCCTCACCTCACCTTCCTGTGTTGTCACCTGGTTCTGACACGCCTCTACGGATGCTCGTTCATTTGGCTGCAAGTTGATTTTGAGGCACCACGGAAGGTTAATATTAATGCCGCCTGGTTTTGAAAAAAGATGCACACACACATATACATACACACGTACACACATACATACATACACTCGCTCGCCCAAGGAACCGTATGAATGAAATTGTTGTTAAGTGCCGCTAGTGGAGTTCTTTTTTTTGTGATCTTTTCTCCTCTGGTTATATTTCTTTTTTATTTCTTATTTTTTTTGCTGTCTTATGTTTGTCGGAGAACCTCGGTGTGTGTGTGTGTGTGTGTGTGTGTGTGTGTGTGAGAGAGAGAGAGAGAGAGAGAGAGAGAGAGAGAGAGAGAGAGAGAGAGAGAGAGAGAGAGAGAGAGAGAGAATGAGAATTTTATGTATAGAAAGAGAAACCTGCGACACACACACACACACACACACACACACACACACACACACACACACACACACACACACACACGTCTCTTCGCCATCAAGGACGCTTCCCTCTAGTCACTCCCTCACGTTGACATGAAAGCAACAATCAAGCTGCAATTTTCTTACTAGGTTAAATTTTCCTCACACAACACACACACCCACCCACACACACACACACACACACACACACACACACACACACATGGGCCCAGTGGTATTAATCTCATGTGTGTGTGTATGTACGTGGATAAGATACTGTCACAGATAACAATAATACTAATGATGATCATATTAGTAATAATAATAACAATAATAATAATAATAATAATAATAATAATAATAACTTCTATACATACTTGGCACTTCTAATCATTACAACACAAAACAGACGAGAGAGAATATTAAACAATAATCGATATTTCACATCTTTCTTGTTACTGTGAGAACGTAAAACCCACTAAGAAGGCGTTCCCAGCCCTCTACCATTGTTTCTTTTAGTTATCCCTTGCTACATGTGGGGTTGGCAGACACATGCTTCTTATACCTTGCCTCAGGGAGAAGAAGAAGGAAGGAAAGGCTGTATATGAAGGCCCGAGGAGGTCGTAATTCAAGCAGTCACTTATTAAAGCCGAGAGTCTCCTTACCTGACGCCCTACGCTGAAGTACTTGAAAGGAAGACGTTACCAACCATGCAAACCTAACTTTCCTAACTTTACTTATCGGATCACAAACGATACATACTATAAAAAATAATAATAAATAAAAGCATCATATGGTTTCAAAAAGTCATTTATACATACACCATCCTAACCTAACATTATCTACTTATCAGATGAGAAGCGATACATTTAATAGAGATAATATTAAAAACCAAGTAAGAGTGATAACAAAAGCAACCATTCTGTCACGCTTCCCACACTTGAGTCAGTCACTCAGTACTCAAATGCAAGTACTTCACGTCTTCTGTAGTGGTGGGAAAGGGGGTTGAGGAGGGGGTGAGAGGTGGAGTATTACCTCACTGAACTTAAATGATACCAATCTACCACAATCAGAACACAAATATGAGCACTGTTATTGTTCCCCCTCGACTTGCGATAAGATAGTGTTATCAGCGGGACTTGTATGTAGAAAGGTATTTAATATGCATGTTTATAAGGTGGGAGTTCCGTGGTCATGTATGGGTGGTAATACAAACTATACTTGATATTAAAAAAGGGTGATGTGTTAGGGATTAGTTAATATTACGAGTTCTTTCTAAAATGATAATGTTAGTGGTGTATAAAGTGTGTGAGCGGAGTGTTAAAATAGTAAGCCCTGAAGGTCATCCGTTTTCTTTCCAGTTGAGTAAGTGAAACACAGCAAAATATTCCCGTAGACTTAATGAGTAACTAACACTATTATATTTATTATTAAATTTATTATCATTATTATTGTTATTATTATTATTATTATTATTATTATTATTATTATTATTATTATTATTATTATTATTATTATTATCATTATTATTATTATTATTATCATTATTACTGTCATTATTATTGTTATTATTATCACTATTATCATTACTACAACTAGTACTTATTCTACCTGGAAAATGATTAAGTCTTCTAGGTCAGGAACAGGTAAGCGAGTGATGGTTCCTTGGAGACTTAATCCTGTTGATCTCAGCATGCAAGATCGCGGGTCAGATAAGAACATGACAAGCCACCACCACTACCACCACCACCACCACTACCACCACCACCACTACTACTACTATTACCACCACTACCACAACTGACTCCTCCCATCCCTCCACACACCTTCAAATCATACAGGTGTTCATACAAGTGTGTAGCGGCAAAACCACTAACTATCACCAGGTAAAGTATACACGTGGATCAATGGCGTTCCTTTAGCTGCCATACCTGGAGTACCTGAGCCAATCAATAACTAAATAATGCACGTGCCTACCTGTTGCGTGTGATGCATCGATTGCCAGTTGCCGGGGATACATTCTTCCTGCCATTTAGAACAGCTTCACGTACTTCCAGCAGATCATTCTCGTCTCTCAGGGGATGAGGTTATAATTTAGGTCAAGTTAGAAGGCTGCGTGTTAGTTAAGTGCGAGGCTTTCATGACTAGAAGGAGGATGGATGACGGGCTGGTGATGAGATAGCGTCCTCTACAGGGTGAAAACGGAACCGTGCCTCACATTCCTTATAGGTAAAGAGAGGGAGAGAGGGAGAGACAGAGACCCCCACTCAGGCTAAGTGTACAGCTAGCCACGCCCTGCCCTACCTCAGCACATCATTAAGTAACTATAACTGTTCTATAACCATCGCTAAAGTGCAGTGTGTATAGTGCATTAGTGTGTGGTGCAAGTGTGGTGTGTGTCTTCCTCTAAGCTCAAGGTAACGTGACCACAAGGTAAATACAATGAGTGACGACTTTTTTGACGATTACGATGACAATGTGGGAGTCGGGGGGGATATCGGAGCCTTTCTGAAGCGTGGCCAAGACGTGATAAAGACAGACCCAACTAGACAGCCTCCCCCCGTGGATGAAGATGAACATACTCCCACCAAGGACAACAAAGACGTGACTAATGATAAGGACCCATCAACATCCTACAGTGAATCCTTCGAGTCGGAGAATAAGGACTCCAAGGAATCCACGGAGAAAAATACCACTGGATCAAAACCTTCAAATGATACGTCAGAGGAAACATCTGAAGACCAAACAAAAGACTCAAAAGATTCAGAAACATCACCCAGATCACAGGTAACCTCGGTATCTCTAGAAGGGGAAGCTACAACAGAAAATAACAGTGACTCAAATAACAAAGTATCCGCTGAATATAAACCAAAGAAAACTGAACACAACTTGGGAGAAAATGATAAAAAACAAAGCATTCTTTCCCAAACTACAGATCAAACGGAATCGAAGCCTCAATGGACTGGAATTGGAACACAAGGTCTGAGTGAATCCGAAACCAGTGACGATTTAAATCAAGAAGAAAATGAAGAAGCTTTAAGATTTGCTAAAAAAGAAGCAGAAAGAAAAGAAAAGAAGAGACAAGTGATAAGAGAATGGATTGAAAGGAAGACAAGAGAATCACGTAATCAGAGAAAAGAAGAAACCAAAAAAACAGACGAATTAGCGAAACAAGAAGAAGAGGAACTAGAAAGAAAGAAGAGACAAGAGGAGAAGAAAAAGAAGAGGATAAAAGAAGAAGTAAAGGAATGGCACTCAAGAAAAGATAGAGAAGAAAAGGAGGAGATGCAAAGGTAAGATAAAACGTAAATAGATTAAAGAAAATGAAAGAAAGAGAGAGAGAGAGAGAGAGAGAGAGAGAGAGAGAGAGAGAGAGCGAGAGCGAGAGCGAGAGAGAGAGAGAGAGAGAGAGAGAGAGAGAGAGAGAGAGAGAGAGAGAGAGAGAGAGAGAGAGAGAGAGAGAGAGAGAGAGAGAGTGTGTAACCTAAGCATCCTATACACACTCTTAGGATGCAGGAGGAAGCAGATAGGACCAGGAAGGCACAGGATGTAAGAGCTTCACGCAACACCCACATTTACCTCACCTGGCTTGCCGCCCACCCACCCACCGCCCACCAGGACACCCACACCGCCCACGCCTTCACCGGGGATAGAATGGTTCCTTACTTCGATCGTTCCCGCACCGCCCCCCCCTCCTACAGGAATCCAATACCCTGGAAAAGGTGTTGACAAGGGGCACCTATCGACCTAGTGAAAGTGGTGATGTTGGTGGTGATGTTGGTGGTGATGTTGGTGGTGATGTTGGTGGTGATGTTGGTGGTGATGTTGGTGATGTTATAGACACGATTAGAGTTATTAATGTTGATGTTGATGTTTAAAAAAATGGATTTAAATGTTACTGGTGTGTTGTTAAAGTTTGAATTGATTATATTTAGTAGTGTACTGTTGCCAATATATATTTCAGACGAGGTAATGTAACACTTATTTTTTTTTCCTTTTTAATCATATCTGTAGCTCTAAGTCTCTAAGTCTCTGTATCAAGTAGCAATTTGAACATGTGGATTTGATTGGCTCCTACGTGTATTGGTATAATTATAGTATTGATTATGTTATGGAAACTCTCTGTACATAATAGTGAAAGCAAATGCAAAGTAAAGTTTAGTTAAGTCGGTGGTATCTAAGTGACATCCTCTTATTTGCAACAGAAAACGATAATTGTACACGTTCAGGATGACTAAAAAGTAATATTATTATACTTGGATCTCAATGAATGCTTCCTTACCTATGTACACAACTGAGACGACAAAGCAAGGAAAGAAAAAAAGAAAAAAGAAAGAAAAGTAAATTGACAGAATAAACACATCAATATAATTCTCCATAAGGGAAGAAAAAAACCCAATATATCTCGTGTGAATAAACTGTATGTGTGTGTGTGTGTGTGTGTGTGTGTGTGTGTGTGTGTGTGTGTGTGTGTGTGTGTGTGTGTGTGTGTGTGTGTGTGTAAGGAAAATAACACAAATAATGGCCATACTGCGATAAAAATAACATAACACAACACAAGTTAGTATAGAATATCCTTATGTTAACCTTCGTGCACTACTCTAAGGGGAAAGAAAACATTATAGATCCTTGTTTGTACATATCGATAGAGAAGTGACTTGTTGAAATACTAATATAGGAAAGGTGAATCTTGATGCTCCCTCTCACTGCATTGCCTATTACCTGTTACCTTTGTGGAAGAGGATGACAAAGAGGAAGAAGAAGAAGAGGAGGAGGAGGAGGGGGAAAGAAAGAAGGAAAGCTTAGAGAAGGTTAATTTCCCTTTCAGTTGGCGATCCTAGACCTTTTGACCCGTACGTTCACTGCAGTAGATCCCTTTCCTCTCCTTTTCCCTTCTCCTCCTCCTCCTCCTCCTCCTCCTCCTCCTCCTCCTCCTCCTCTTCACTAGGTGGTCGCACGTGAGCCAACTCAAGAAAAACATTTAATCATCGTGTTGGATAATAGTCTGTCTTGCATCAACCATCTCTCTCTCTCTCTCTCTCTCTCTCTCTCTCTCTCTCTCTCTCTCTCTCTCTCTCTCTCAATATAACACGAGAGAGAGAGAGAGAGAGAGAGAGAGACGAGAGAGAGAGAGGAGAGGAGGAGAGAGCAGAGATGACGAGAGCGAGAGAGAGAGGAGAGAGAGAGAGAGAGAGAGAGAGATTAAAAATACGCGTGTAGTCAAGCGCTAAGGATGGTGTTTGTGTTGGCTAAGTAAACAGAGAGATGCTTGTTCACATACAGACCATCGGGAGGAGGAGGAGGAGGAGGAGGAGGAGGAGGAGGAGGAGGAGGAGGAGGAGGAGGAGGAGGAGGAGGAGGAGGAGGATGCAATATAAGGTAAAACAAAAAGATGAGAATGGCAATGAATATGAAATAATGCGGAAGAGAAAACGAGAAAGACAACACACAATAAAAAAATAAAAAAAATAAAAATAAAAAAACAGTGAATGAAAAAAGAAGGAATAGAAAAAAAAGGAAAATAAAACTAAAAAAACAAACAAACCGATAATAAGGGAAAGGAAAATCAAAACACAACTGCATAAAGGGAAGAAAAAAATAATAAATTGAAAAGAATACAAAAAAAGAAAGATAATTTAGTGAAAGGGAAGAAGAAAAGTAACATAGTGCATTGAACAGGAGAAGAGGAGGAGGAGGAGGAGGAGGAAGAAAACGAAGAAGAAGAAGAAGAAGAGGAGGAGGAGGAGGAGGAGGAGGAGGAGGAGAGGAAAACCTTCAACTCTTACTATAGGTTACTGACAATAAGGAAAAGGGGAAAAAACACCACTGAAAAAAGGTTTATAGGAAGGCAAGAGAGGAAAAGGGAAAAAAAAATTGAAAAAAGGTTGATAGGAGGACAAGAAAGGAAAAGGGAAAAAATAACACTGAAGAAAGGTTTATAAGAGGACAACAGAGGACAAAAGAGGACAAATAGGTGAGTGGTATAACATAGGAAGATGCAGAGGACAGAGTGAGATGAAGACAGGCAGTGGCGACTCCTAGTGGAAGGAAGAAGAGGAAGAATAACAGTAAAGAAAAGATAATGACAGGTAATCAAGGTAATGGTAGTGATGATGAGGGAGATGAGGTGAGGCTGCAAGTGATTAACAATACACCTGAGGAAACACACCTGTCTACCTGTACTTAATGACCTTACCTCTTCACCCACCCTCCTCTCCCTCCCTAATTTATGTGTTTGTTATATAATATTTCTTTTTATTTCTTTTTATTTATCAGTTGTGACCTTATTCCTTCTTTCTTCACTGACCTTCTTACTCTTACATCATCACCAGCGTCACCACCACCACCACCACCACCACCACCACCACCACCACCACCACCACCACCACCACCACTATTACAATGCCCTGCACGACCACACCACCACCATTACCCTTAGTCGATGTTATCAACTTAAATACAATTACATAAATCGTTTTGGGAAATTCCTTGTAAGAAAACATTATGCAACTGCTTTTACTAATAATATTTTGCCTGCCTTCGTTTATTCCTTTATTCCTTCTCCTCTTGCGTCTCTTCTTCTTGTACCTCCTCTTCCTCCTCCTCCTTCTCCTCTTCCTCCTTCCTTTAACTACAACTATTACTATTACCACCGTCAAAACAATAATGATAATGATGATAGTAATTGTGATATAAATAATAATAATAATGATAATAATAATAATGATAATAATAATAATAATAATAATAATGATAATAATAGTAGTACTTCGATTAAAAAAAAAAAAAAAGTAACTCACATTATTTCCATTCTTCTTCTTTCACCTTCATTCCCTTTCTCCTTCTCATTCTGTATTCACTTCACTTTCATCTGTATTCTCTCCACCTATTTGGACATTTTTTTTTCCCTCTCTCTCTCTCTTTCCCGTTACTCAATTCAATTTTCCTTCTTGCTTAAAAACTCCTCTACAACGTGTCCCTGTCTGTCTGTCCGTGTGTCTGTGTGTCTAATTCTCTCTCTCTCTCTCTCTCTCTCTCTCTCTCTCTCTCTCTCTCTCTCTCTCTCTCTCTCTCTCTCTCTCTCTCTCTCTCTCTCTCTCTCTCTCTCTCTCTCTCTCTCTCTCTCTCTCTCTCTCTCTCTCTCTCTCTCTCTCTCTCTCTCTCTCTCTCTCTCTCTCTCTCTCTCTCTCTCTCTCTCTCTCTCAAGGCTAAGGAGGAACAGAGTAGCAAGATTAATTTGTCTTTGTGATCAGCAATTAGTGATCATTTGGGTCCACATATGGCGACACACACACACACACACACACACACACACACACACACACACACACACACACACACACACACACACACACACACACACACACACACACAAGGATAAACATGGTCACTCATCCCAACACTCACACAATGATGCAAGCACGTGCCTGCCATCCCCTTCCCTTCCCCTTCCCTTCCCCTTCCCTTCTCTTCCCCTTCCCCCCCTCCCTTTCCCTTCCTCTCTTGTGTTCCATCCCTTTACCTTGTTTTTCTTTGTCTATCTTTGTCTCTGTTTCTACATATGTATGCATGTATTTTTTTTCTCTCTCTCTCTCTCTTCTGACTGATAAATTAATGAGAGAGAGAGAAGGAGAAAGGAGGATGGTAAGAAGGTAAAGAGGTTAGGAGTGAAGAAGGGAGGGAGAGAGGGAAATAAAGGAGAGAGGGAGGGAGGGAGGTAAGGAGAGAAGGATGAGGTTAAGGGGTAAGGGGAGAGAGTCGGCTGTTTGCTGAGGAAGAAAGGGAAAGGAAGGCTCAGACGAATACAAACGAAGTGAAATGAAAAAAGTGACATAGATAAAGGAGAAGAAAGGAAGGAGATAGTGGAAAGTGAATAAAAAAAAGGCAGAGTAAAGGTGAAAAGAAATGAGGAATGTAAAAGAGAAAGAAAAGAGGAAAAGAAAGAGAGAGAGAGAGAGAGAGGGAGGGAATGAATGAATGATATGGACAAATAGACAAAGAAACAACAACACATATATAGATTGATGTAACCTTATACACTAATGTTCAAATCCTTTCTCATAACATTCTGTATTCTCATTAAGTAAAAATGTTCATAGATCTCTCATTATTTCCTCTATTTTTTATTATTATTTTTCTTATTCGCCTTAACCTAACTTAACCTAACCTAACTTGACCTAACCTAACCTAACCTAACCTAACCTAACCTCAGAATCTTCCTTATAACACATACTAAATCTTCCTCATGTTCACCTCACCTCACCTCACCCATCCATTCGTCAACTCTTCAAAACGTCTCTCCTTGTACTCATTAATTTTCCCTCTATTATTTCCTTATGTATTTCCTAACTCTACTTTCTCCTCCTTCTGCTGCTTCGTTTTCCTTCCTGCCTGGCCTGGGGAAAGGAGTGGGGGCGTGATGTCATGCTGGGAGGCGGGGACACACACAGGGTAATGCAGTGTGTTTGCCTGCACGTATATATACAAGCTCACACCTTTTTTGAACACCAATATCACTTGACATTACTTGTTTGCAGCATACAGACAAACAGAGTAAGTTTTTTTTTCTCTCTCTCTTTCTTTCTTTCTCTCTCTCTGGTAGGATTATAAATAGTTATCGTTTAGTTAAGACGCACACCCGCACACCCACTTTTCTAACGACACACACCACGTACATGCCACTGCCACTACCTGAGGGCGTGCGTGGCAACCTCAGGCGTGGCACTCTGTCTTCCACGCCCACCACAGGCACTGCTACATAACCACCTTCACTTCCTTACTCATCTTCACTTCATAATACTAATGCTTGTATAGATAAAAGTGAAATTAGTGACTGATTACCTATAACATCCATCGACCGTTCAGGTATATACAGGTGACACAGCCAATACACCTGTACATACCCTAAATCAAGGTTTATCGTTAAGTAATACCTACCTGCAGTTACATTTTGATAGAGTGAAAGACCCGCCACAGGTTCAGAAGTCAAGGATACGGCGTTGAGCAATGAGGCTAAGCGCCGTTTGAAGTGTGTACCCAAGCTTTACATTTATTATCCCAGGGTACTACTGCTAAGTGTGATCCGCCTCATGTAACTCAAGGGTACTAAGGTAATGTTCGATCCTTCTGATAGGATGGGCAGTATATTCTCTCTCTCTCTCTCTTTCCCTTTCTCTTTCTCTCTCTCTCTCTCTCTCTCTCCAGAAGCACAGTCGCGTCTTTCAGGTCCATTCTTCTCCTCTATTGAAGGTCACATTCTTGTCCCACACTTCACAGTTCACACAGACTCCCTGCATTCCTCCCTCACCTCCGTTTCCTTCCTCTCTCAGCTCCATCTCCTTCCTCCCTCACCTCCGTCTCCTTCCTTCCTCACCTCCATCTCCTTCCTCCCTCACCTCCATCTCCTTCCTTCCTCACCT
>JAPQNM010000011.1:2441254-2446254 GCA_029783475.1 Metacarcinus magister | reverse complement strand
AGTTACTCATCATCATGAAGGTCTTAGCCATTGTCCTCTGCCTCGCCGCCGCCGCCTCCGCCAGGATGGCTTACACCTTCTCTGACGGCTACCTCGACATCCTCGGCGCTGAGCCCGTCCAGAACTTTGACTGCGTGGGTCGTCCTTACGGCTACTACGCTGACGTGGGCACAGACTGCCGCGTCTTCCACGTGTGTCTGCCCATTACTGACGACGTGGGCGAGGTAGTGGAGACCGCCCACTTCTCCTTCTTCTGCGGCAACCAGACAGTGTTCAGTCAGGAGTCCCTCACCTGCGCCCACGAACAGGAGGCCTTCCCCTGCGCCGAGGCTGAGACTCTCTACGAACTCTCCAACGCTGACTTCGGTGTCATTCCTGAAGAAAACCAACAACTCGCTTAAACGATTCTCTTGTACAGCCTCCATGTATGTGTCATCAATAAAATCAACATTTTTGCATTTATAACTCGCGTCTCTTAATCACCCAAAGATGGACAGACAGACACTTATATTAACCTTAATGATTCTGTGTTTGTCTGTATAACTGTCTATCTGTCGGTCTGTCTGTTAGTCTCTCTTCATCCCTCAATCTCTCTCTCTCTCTCTCTCTCTCTCTCTCTCTCTCTCTCTCTCTCTCTCTCTCTCTCTCTCTCTCTCTCTCTCTCTCTCTCTCTCTCTCTCTCTCTCTCTCTCTCTCTCTCTCTCTCTCTCTCTCTCTCTCCTCTCTTCTCTCTCTCTCTCTCTCTCTCTCTCTCTCTCTCTCTCTCTCTCTCTCTCTCTCTCTCTCTCTCTCTCTCTCTCTCTCTCTCTCTCTCTCTCTCTCTCTCTCTCTCTCTCTCTCTCTCTCTTGCACCCTGGTGGTTAAAAAGCCCCGAAGGTCAATAGGAAAACATTGCTCAACCTCTCCTCCTCCTCCTCTTCCTCCTCCTCCTCCTCCTCTTCCTCCTCCTCCTCCTCCTTCATACTCCCTTTCACTCTCCTTATACCTTTCACTTATCGTTTTCCTCCTTCCCCTTATAACCTTGTTCATCTCTCTCTCTCTCTCTCTCTCTCTCTCTCTCTCTCTCTCTCTCTCTCTCTCTCTCTCTCTCTCTCTCTCTCTCTCTCTCTCTCTCTCTCTCTCTCTCTCTCTCTCTCTCTCTCTCTCTCTCTCTCTCTCTCTCTCTCTCTCTCTCTATCAAAAGAGTAATGAGGTATGTCCCTTTTAGCCTTGAGGAGGAGGAGAAGGAAGAAGAGAAAGAGAAAAAAAGGAGGATAAGGATGAGAAGGAGGTGGAACAAGAGAAGGAGGAAGAGGAAGAGGAGGAGGAGGAGGAGGAGGAGGAGGAGGAGGAGGAGGAGGAAAACATTGAATAACACATTAATATCTTGTTATATCTACGCACGTACGCCTCCTCCTCCTCCTTCTTCTCCTCCTCCTCCTCCTCCTCCTCCTCCTCCTCCTCCAATAAGAGCTTCTCCTTCACCTGCCGCCAATTAAGGGGTTATCACTGATCACTGGAGAGTTAAAGAGGTAGAAAAAAAATATCTACCAAGAGTCTTGGATTATAATTATGCAAATTGTATTGAATCCTTTTGTGTTGCCGGGAGACAAGTAGAGATGTGTTAGTATACGTGGGAGAAGGGGAGGGAAGGAGGGAAGGAGAGAAGGAGGGAGCTAGAGAAGAAGAGAATGGTGAAGAGATGAAAGTGAAATACATATGAAAGGACGAGAAGGAGGGAGGGAAGAGATGAAAGTAGAGAGAATGAATAATGAAGGCAAAGGAGATGAGAGTAGTAAGAAGGTAAAAGGGAAAGAGAGAATGAGGTAAGTAAGTGAGTGATGGTGTGAAGGAGAGATGAAGGGAGGGAAACAATGAGAAAAAAAAAGAATGTGAGGAATGAAAATTGAAGGCAGTGAGTGGGTGACAGACATCCTGGTGAACGAAAATATCACACGCATCAATAATACTCCTCTTCCTCTTCCTCCTCTTCCTCATCTTCCTCCTCCTTCTACTATTCTGGTGTCAAGCAAGAATCAATGCATGTATGTACTCCCTTGTGCTATCTTCCTACGCTTGCCCAAAACCTAACGCTAATACAAGCTGATCTACCTCACAACACACCAACAGACTCCAGCGGTACCTTAGCGTGCAATCTATAGACTCTGGAAACACCTTATTAGTATACAAATTAGTGGCTCGTCGGGAAACTCGTAAAATGAGATACTCTGAGTGCTATTTTAACTCTTTTTAAATGTGAGTCAGCGTTCTCAGTGGCCTACTAGGAAAGGAAAGGCACACACACACACACACACACACACACACACACACACACACACACACACACACACACACACACACACACACACACACACACACACACAAGGGAGGAATAACAATCAGAGCTACACAGGTAATACATAAACAAACAACGAATCACTAATTAGTAACGGTACGCAGATTCAGGTGAGGTGAAGGATGGTCAGGTCAGGTCAGGTCAGGTTAGGTTAGGTTAGATGGGGTCAGATTGGGTCCCTTCCCCCCCCCTAGTGAGTGAGTGTTCCCGCTAGCTATGTAATACTGTTATTATGGCGCGAGACGAATACCTTACGAGCCTACACGATAATTACCGGTTCTCGCACACCTGAAGACCGCCTTTATCTGAACAGGAAGGCGGAAAAAAAGGTAAGTACAGAGAGAAGCCGAGTGCAAAGATGCGTTGAAAAGGAAAGTTATTATGACATTTTATGAAGAAGGAATGTAACGTTGAGAGAGAATTTTGAAGTAAAGAAAATATATTAAAGGAAAGATGAGTGACTAGAGAAAGAGAGGGATAGAGCAGAAGTGAGAAAGGGAGAGTAATAGAGTATATGAGATTAACGGAAGCAGGGGATAAAAAGGGAAAAGTAATGAATGATGGAATGAAGGGATAAAGGGCTGATAAAGGGATGATAAAAGTGTGTGTGTGTGTGTGTGTGTGTGTGTGTGTGTGTGTGTGTGTGTGTGTGTGTGTGTGTGTGTGTGTGTGTGTGTGTGTGTATTTGTCTGTCCGTGGGTGGGAAGGTAATGAGAATTTCGCTTTATTTGAGATTATCATTTACATTCTTTTCTTCCTCTTAGTCAAATCACCTCGAACTTTGCTTATTTTTATTTATTTTTTTATTTCCATCTCTGTCACACACACACACACACAAAAAATGAAATAGCCCTACCACAACAAACACCTCCTCCTCCTCCTCCTCTTCCTCTTCCTCCTCCTCCTCCTCCTCCACTACCTCCTCCCCCTTGAAGTTCAGTGTCACCTCATACCACTAAACACTCCATCACATCGTCTGGTCAATTAGTCCTCAAACTACTCATAGAATCGTGAGGTGCGTACAGGCGGAAGTCGCGGGCGGGATATGGGTTTGAAGGTAGCGGTGGCAGAGGGAGGCTGGAAAAAAAAGAGTGTGTTTGAGAGAGAATGAGTTAGGCATGCCGAGGACGATTCTCTCTCCCTCTCCCTCTCTCTCTCCCTCTCTCTCTCCCTCTCCCACAGCCTCAAGGTATAAAAGGGCATCGAGAGTCTTTAGCTTCGTCAGTTCATTCCTGAGCGTCATCCAGTGAGTAGCAGCGCCTCCTCCTCCTCCTTCTCCTCTTCCTTCTCTTCACGATTCACGGCTTCGTCCTTCACGACTCACGCGGCCTCCACATACTTCCCAGCAATTCACTTTCTACGCTCTTCTTCATTATCATCTTCATATTCTCCTTCTTCTTCTTCTTCGGTTCTGGTTTTCATTCTGTTCTCTTATTCGTATTTTTATATAATTCTTTTTCTCCTATTCCTTTTACTTATTATCATTATTTTTTTTCTTCTTCTTTTCTTCTTCCATTCATTTCTTCCTTTGCTCCTTAAACACATTTGCCTCAGACTTTCTCACGCTTGCTCGCACGTACACTCACTCAGAACCCGCCGCCCCTCATTACAGCCTTCTGCGTGCGTGCGTGTGTGCGTGCGTGTGTCTGTGTGTGTGTACGTGTGTGTGTGAGTGTGCTTAAGACGTTTTGTTATCCATTGTGACCTCAGCGGCAGTGAGGTACATGTTCCGAGTCTTAATGATCACGGTTTTCAGTCTTAATGATCATGGTTCTAATGGTTCGTGTATCCTCCCCGCCCTTGCTGCCCTGCGAGTGAGATAAGATTAAGCCCTGCGACGGTGTTCCTCAGTGTTATTTTAAGCCAAAGTCCCTCACACAACGGTGGATTTCCTACCATGTGCTCCAGTGTTACCTGTGACCTAACTAACCTCAGCCCATTCTTCCATTCCAGATCATCATGCAGGTCTTAGCCGTTGTCCTCTGCCTCGCCGCCGCCGCCTCCGCCAGGATGGCTTACACCTTCTCTGACGGCTACCTCGACATCCTCGGCGCTGAGCCCGTCCAGAACTTTGACTGCGTGGGTCGTCCTTACGGCTACTACGCTGACGTGGGCACAGACTGCCGCGTCTTCCACGTGTGTCTGCCCATTACTGACGACGTGGGCGAGCTGGTGGAGACCGCCCACTTCTCCTTCTTCTGCGGCAACCAGACAGTGTTCAGTCAGGAGTCCCTCACCTGCGCCCACGAACAGGAGGCCTTCCCCTGCGCCGAGGCTGAGACTCTCTACGAACTCTCCAACGCTGACTTCGGACGCATCCCCGAAGAAAACCAGTAACGCACTCCATTGTCCCTTCACCTCGCCTTCACCTCCCATTCCTCTTCCCTTCCCGCTACTGTACACCGCTAAGCCATATTAAAAGAACATGTTGATTATTGATGACTCTTGATTCCCTTGTGGTGTGACGTCTGTTGGGTATTCTGTGAAGCTGTGACGGCCAGGATCACTTCAGTCAGGATTATTTACAGTGGAAACTCACTATTCTTCTGGTGGTACGGTGTCATAGTCCATCACCGTACTGGGAAGTGATAACAAAGACTACAACGGTAATGTCTCCTAAGGGATGTAAGTCACTGGTCTTTTTAACCACCACAGACTCTACAGA
>JAPQNM010000011.1:2431254-2436254 GCA_029783475.1 Metacarcinus magister | reverse complement strand
AGAGTGGTTAAAGGCGGTCAAGGAGGAGCGTGTGTATATATATATAATCTTTTTTACATCATTATGAAACTGAGCAAAGGTTGAACACATAAGAGAAAACGAAAATATATATAAGGAAAGATGATTTAATCGCTACTCCTTGGAAAAAAAACACTATGTAATGAGGAAAAAAATACTGTTTTGACAATTTGATTTATAGATTTTCATAGTAATTTCCAAAAAAGTTAATGACGTGTGGATTCGTGTTTAAAAAAATAATACTGTTTTGACAATTTGATTTATAGATTTTTTCTGTTCATAGTAATTTCCAAAAAAGTTAATGACGTGTGGATTCGTTTATTAAAAAAAATAATACTGTTTTGACAATTTCATTTATAGATTTTTTCTGTGTCTTTTCATAATAATTTTCAAAGAAGTGAACGACCTGTGAATTCCTGTAAAA
Source organism: Metacarcinus magister (assembly GCA_029783475.1). Taxonomy (NCBI): domain Eukaryota; kingdom Metazoa; phylum Arthropoda; class Malacostraca; order Decapoda; family Cancridae; genus Metacarcinus; species Metacarcinus magister. Next base: position 2,435,812 of record JAPQNM010000011.1, on the reverse strand, counting down.
AAAAGAGAGAGTTGAGCCTGAAAGTGACATCAATACATACATCTACGTTAGGTAATACCAGGGTCACGCGGCTCAAGCAATCAATCATTTTACTGTTACTTCTAATAATTATACGAAGGCGTCAATAGTGAAGGGAATAGCGGGATGGTCAAGGCAGAACATACTCGTACTCATGATGAATACTAAATACATCTTCTTCAGGTTATTCAAGAGACCCGAGGCACCTTTTTACTCCTACTTTCAACCATGACAAACTAAACATTAATGAATTCACTTAAAGGTTGAAGGAAGAATATACAATAAATAACGAAGTGTTCTTTAGCTAATTTAAGAGTCACGGAACCTTATTATTATCATTTTCAATTATTACACAAGGAAGCAAAGTATAATTTATTGGTTTTAAAAGGTGAAGGTAGAATATGCCATAAATATATATATGCGTTACCTTAGTAATTGTAAAGGTGTGTGTGTGTGTGTGTGTGTGTGTGTGTGTGTGTTGAGGATGAGGCTTGGGAAGATTACACCGCTTAGAGGCAGATGGCGCAGCGGTGACCTTGAGCCGAGTACCGCGCGTCACCTGTTCCGCTTAGGTGATTTATTACTTGTTTTGTTATTATCTCTCTCTCTCTCTCTCTCTCTCTCTCTCTCTCTCTCTCTCTCTCTCTCTCTCTCTCTCTCTCTCGTTTGTGTACTTAGTTATTCATGCTAATGGGAGTTAATGGAATTTTCTTAAAGCGTAATGGAGTTAATTTGCATTCATGAAATTCACGCAAATTTAGGTTATGCACAAACACGAATGAAGTGGCGTGTGTGTGTGTGTGTGTGTGTGTGTGTGTGTGTGTGTGTGTGTGTGTGTGTGTGTGTGTGTGTGTGTGTGTGTGTGTCCAGGAAGCTGCAGATTTAAACTTTTTGGGTATAATTGAACAAAAGGTCCTAATTGCGGGGGGGAGGAGGGGAGGGGGGGGAGGGGGGGGAGGGGGGGTTCAGGTGTGAGTCCTTGGTAGTGATTTATGACCTAACAGTTGGTAATTAGCCCCTTTAGTGCCTTGAGGAAGTCACTTAGATCTTGGTTCCTGAGGGTAATTAAAGGTCAGGTCGTTAGGGTAATTAGCTGACAGGTTACTATGGGTGACATTTAAACGCGGCCAATTAGAGTTCTCAAGTAATTACGTAAAGGTTAGGTTAGGTTAGGTAAGAGTCATTAAGGATGAGTTAATGAGGGTTGGAAGTAGACTCATCCTCAACTTTAGTACGTTGTTAAGTTAAGTAATTCGTCTATGGTTACTAAAAGCTCGTTCATGTTAAGTTGACGGATAAGCCCCGCCCCCCTGCACTCACAGACCAATAAGAACACGTCTTTCCTACCAGGCAAACGTGAGAGAAAGAGAAAAAAAAAGAGAGAGAGAGAGAGGGAGGGTGAGGGATGGGTGGGATTACCTGCAGATTAACAGCCATAGAAGGTGAGGGTCAAAGGAGGTCATTAATCAAATCATTATTATCAAGTCATACATACCTGGGTGACCTTGATGCCTTAGAGGTCAAGGTCAAGGTCAAGGAGGGAGGAAGAAGGTCAAAGATCAAGGTTGACACGCTATGGATGTAAAATAATTGAAGTTAGATAAACGAATAAATAAAAAAAAATTGATAATCTGTCCATGTAAAGAAAACGAAAGTGATAGAGACAGGAAGGAGGAGAAAAAAAAAGTGGAATTAAGAAGAAATGGAGGAAAAGAAGAAGGGAGAGAAAGAAGGGGATAAGGGAGGAATGATAGAAAAAAAAAGTTGAGGAGGAGAATGAATGAGAGGGGAAAAAAAAAGGAAGGGAAGGAAGGAAGGGAGGGAGGGCGGGAGGGAGGAAAGGAATAGGGATGAAAAAAAAAAGAACCTTGATAATGAATGAGAGGCTGAGATTAAGGAAAAAAAAAAAGAGGGAACGAAGAGAGGGAGGAAGAGAGGGAGGAAGAGAGGGATAGAGGAGAGGGCTGGAGGATCTAAAAAGAGAGGGTTGAGTGGGATGAATGAGAGGCTGGGCTGGGATGCAGGTGAAGTGACTCAGGTAAACAGGCTCAACAGGTCTCCTCACCTGACCAGTATTTTTGTCTGTCTGTCGAATGGCTTGTTGCTACCCCACGCCCTTAGTCAAGCGTGGTGACCCTAGCGTGCGTGCGTGCGTGTGCGTGTGTGTGTGTGTGTGTGTGTGTGTGTGTGTGTGTGTGTGTGTGTGTGTGTGTGTGTGTGTGCGGGCGTGGTTGTCTATGGAGAAAAAAAACCCAGTCAATTCCAGTTTTTGCTAAGTATATATTTTTTTGTGTATTTTTCGTTTTCAAGGTCAGATGTGTTTCAGCCTTGACCCTGTGAGTGGTGTAAGGTCACTGGTCACGAGGCTGTACCCATCCTACACGTTACTCAGGATTTGTATTAACGGAATTGTACTAACGGAATTGTATTAACGGAATTGTATTAACGGAATTGTACTAACGGACTTCCCCCTACTCGAGACGCTAAGTGAAGGACAGGATCAAGAGACGCTGCGTGCAAGACAAGATTAAGGAAGAATATGAAAACCAGTCTCACTTCTCCCTCTACACACACACACACATAAATATACACAAGACTTTTAATATTTAGTAGTATCAAAAACATTATACCTGATGATTTATGAAAGAAAACGAACATATTGTACATTATAAACACACACACAATTATAAAAGAAATAGTGATATAATGACATAGCTTTATATAGATATTGAATCACACACACACACACACACACACACACACACACACACCACACACACACACACGATAACATTCAAATCTAAACTACTATACAGACACCAATAAAACTAAACAATCACTATCATATATTCAATAAGGCAGACTGAGGGGCATAAAAAAAGATATATAAATCAAGTGTTTTCAATCATAAATATCACGTCCCGCTGAGAGCATTACCAATACATTAGTGAGGTGCTTGAGGCTCGAGCTGATACTGTGGGGGGGAGTTTCTCTTATTTGCATTTCTATTGGCTATGAACACTTGGTGGTTGCCTGCTTGTTCACCCCCACACACAGGCCGCCGCTGAGCACTCAAAATACTTGTAATGAATTGACTTTTTTTGTGGAGGCATCGTAAATATTTGGCTTCGCTTTAAAAGAACTCCCCCCCTTACTCTCTCTCTCTCTCTCTCTCTCTCTTGTGTTGGAGGCTGAGGCATGGCAGGGGTGGGCGGGAAGGGGTGAGGGCGTGGGGGTGCTGGTAGGGGTGTGTAGGGGTGATGGAAGGGGTGTAGGGTGAGGGGGGGGGAGGGAGGGTTGTCGTGAGAGCCTTGGTCGTGGCACAGAAAGCTCCACTGACGTCCTTGAGGGGGCGATGTCACCACTTAGGAGGAGGAGGAGGAGGAGGAGGAGGAGGAAGAGGAGGAGGAGGAGAAGGATTTGTGTGTCTTAAGGAGGATCAGTAATGTATAAGACATCCATCATTTTATTAGGCCTATTGATTACTTTTTAGGACCAAGTGAAAATTAGGGTGATTCAAAGGCGTAGGAAGAGAGGCCTAGGGTGTGTGTGTGTGTGTGTGTGTGTGTGTGTGTGTGTGTGTGTGTGTGTGTGTGTGTGTGTGTGTGTGTGTGGAGGGAGAAAGACGCTCTAAGGGTCAAGGCTCCGGATGTACACACGCTATTATCAGCCTTACGAGTCTTACCGATGCGTGGGAGGGAAAGGAAATAAAAAAAAAGGAATGAAAGAAAGAAAGAAAGAAAAAAAAAACACTGCTTGCGGTTGTTTGTTTCATCACCTGTTTGTTTTATTTATTTATTTATTATTATTATTATTATTATTATTATTTTTAAACTGAGACGTGTTAACATAGACTTATTTTCATTTATCATTAACGTGTCTCAACAAAACAAACATTTCCACCTATTCAATATTAGCGAAGAAAAAAAATTAATAATATAATAAAAAAAAAATACAATATCAAAACCATATTAACATTTATTTATATATATTATCAGCAAAGACTAATCCATCTTATCCATCCACTCTTCTTACTCTCTCTTTCTTTCTTTCTCCATCTTCCCTTTCTCCTTCCCTGCCTCCCTCCCTTCGTCAGCCTCCAGCGCCTCTTCCCTTACCTGGCCCAGAGCACACACGGGCGGCAATTCATTACTCCTTACCGGGTGAAGCGGAGAAATTGCCCGGAAAACAAGAGCCGCTCGTTGATGCAGTAAAGCGCCCGGGAAGGGAATGGATAGCGGAGTATGCAAATGAATGTGTTTTTAATGTGTGTGAGAGGTTAAGAAAGGATGTTAAAGGAGGAGGATGAGGAGGAAGAAAGGGAAGAGGAGTAGGAGAAGGAAGAAGAAGAGGAGGGGAATGAGGATGAAAAGGAAGAGGAGTAAGAGATGGAAGAAGAGGAGGAGGGGAATGAGGATGAAAAGGAAGAGGAGTAAGAGATGGAAGAAGAGGAGGAGGAGAATGAGGATGAAAAGGAAGAGGAGTAAGAGAGGGAAGAAGAGAAGGAGGAGAGATAAAGGTAAAAGAACAGTTATAATAG
>JAPQNM010000011.1:2418754-2426254 GCA_029783475.1 Metacarcinus magister | reverse complement strand
TTAATATATATTTTTATCATTAATATTTTTATATCATTATTATTTATTTTTATCATTAATATTTATTTTTATCATTAATATTTATTTTCATCATTAATATATATTTTTATCATTAATATTTATTTTTATCATTAATATTTATTTTTATCATTAATATATATTTTTTATCATTAATATATATTTTTATCATTAATATATATTTTTATCATTAATATATATTTTTATCATTAATATTTATTTTTATCAATAATATTTATTTTTATCATTAATATATATTTTTATCATTAATATATATTTTTATCATTAATATATATTTTTATCATTAATATATATTTTTATCATTAATATATATTTTTATCATTAATATTTATTTTTATCATTAATATTTATTTTTATCATTAATATATATTTTTATCATTAATATATATTTTTATCATTAATATATATTTTTATCATTAATATATATTTTTATCATTAATATATATTTTTATCATTAATATTTATTTTTATCATTAATATTTATTTTTTATCATTAAAATATATTTTTATCATTAATATATATTTTTATCATTAATATTTATTTGTATCATTAATATTTATTTTCATCATTAATATATATTTTTATCATTAATATATATTTTTATCATTAATATTTATTTTTATCATTAATATTTATTTGTATCATTAATATTTATTTTTATCATTAATATATATTTTTATCATTAATATATATTTTTATCATTAATATTTATTTGTATCATTAATATTTATTTTCATCATTAATATATATTTTTATCATTAATATATATTTTTATCATCAATATATATTTTTATCATTAATATTTATTTTTATCATTATTATTTATTTTTATCATTAATATTTATTTTTATCATTAATATATATTTTTATCATTGATATATATTTTTATCATTAATATATATTTTTATCACTAATATTTATTTTTATCATTAATATTTATTTTTATCATTAATATATATTTTTATCATTAATATATATTTTTATCATTAATATATATTTATATCATTAATATTTATTTTTATCATTAATATTTATTATTATAATTATTATTTATTTTTATCATTAATATTTATTTTTATCATTAATATATATTTTTATCATTAAAATATATTTTTATCATTAATATTTATTTTTATCATTAATATTTATTTTTATCATTAATATTTATTTTTATCATTAATATATATTTTTATCATTAATATATATTTTTATCATTAATATATATTTTTATCATTAATATTTATTTTTATCATTAATATTTATTATTATAATTATTAATATTTATTTACTCCAACAGCAACACTTCCTTAACATGTATTATTATTAATTTCAAAACCTTTAACTTCAATATAAGTTTTCGTGGATTTGTGATGAAAATGGATTCGTGAAATTTTTGGCCCGAAGATTTCCACCAGAATTTGAGTCCAAAATAGTTTAGTCATTTTACAAGTAAAGTATTAGTCCTACAATAAAGATGTATAGAAACAAAGTTGTTCAGCTTGACAAGTTCTATCAGATGTTGTCATCCGTTTGTAAATTACTTATTTGGTTTAGGAGAAAAATGTAATTAAGTAGAAGTTTCGTGTAAAATACAAATATATCAATATCTCCATTACTTACATTCCAATTACATTATAGTAAAGCTCAAAGGAACGGGCGTCTCCTGCTCTATATTTACTAATACGAATATTTTTTACGTAAACCTCATACTTTTCGAGTTATTTTGAAAAACATGATTTCATGAAAAAATTCTAAGGTGACACCCTTGAAAATTTCGTGAAAAATTTCCACACCTCAGAATTTCATGAAAATTTGTACCTAAAGGTTTTCAGTCAAACTGAACACGAATCTGGACTCGGTTTCATCATTACTATAATATTAAACACTATATACGCATGTGTGATACGCCTAAAACTATTTATTCTCTCTATTTATCTCTCTCTCTCTCTCTCTCTCTCTCTCTCTCTCTCTCTCTCTCTCTCTCTCTCTCTCTCTCTCTCTCCCTCTCTCCAAACTCCTACAGCAAAATCATAATATTCTCCCCCTCCTCCCCCTCCCCCTCCTCCTCCTCCTCCTCCTCCTCCTCCTCCTCCTCCTTTGTGTCTTCCTTCTTAAATAGTCTTCAGTGGACCAATTAGCGCCAATATTTATTTTTATCATTAATATTTATTTTTATCATTAATATTTATTTTTATCATTAATATTTATTTTTATCATTAATATTTATTTTTATCATTAATATTTATTTTTATCATTAATATTTATTTTTATCATTAATATTTATTTTTATCATTAATATTTATTTTTATCATTAATATTTATTTTTATCATTAATATTTTTCATTATCATTATTATTATTATTATTATTATTATTATTATTATTATTGTTATCATCATTATTATTATCATTATTATTATCATTATTATTATTAGTAGTCGTATCATTATTATTATTATTATTATATTTATCATTAGTATTATTAGTATGTGTATTATTATTATCATTATTATTTTTATTATTGTCATTATCATTTGTGGTATAATTTTGACTAACAAAACGAACACAAACACAAAAGGACTGCCACGTTTGTAAACACACCACCCAGCGACCCAAGAAAAGATAAATAACTTATCACTGTAAGGAGTGGGTGGGTGGGTGGATGGATGGTGGATGGTTGGGTGGTAGGATGGATGAACGGTGGATGGGGTTGCTGGGTGGATGGGTGAATGGGTGTGTGGGTGGGTGGATGGATGGGTGGATGGATGGGTGGGTGGATGGGTGGGTAGATGGGTGGGTGGGTGGGTGGATGGATGGATGGATGGGTGGATGTATAGGTGGGTGGATGAATGAATGATGTGAGGCAGGCAGGCTGTACATTGATAATGTTGGTGCTGTGTTCAGTGTGGATAACGACGCTAGCCTATCCGATGAGCTGCGTCAAGTTGACAATGGCACATTTTTACAGAATATTTGCATCCAAGATATATTGTGTATAGAAAGAAAAATATTTTTCCTCTATTCTTCAGATCGTTGTGAGTTGATAATGAAAAATTTGAATAAAATCATAATTTTTAAAAAAATCTATAAATCGAACACTTAGAAAAGACCTCGAACACTTAGAAAAGACCTCGGCAGTGTAAGGGTTAATAAAAATAAATAACTAAACAAACATATACAAACGAATAAAAAAAACCCAGTAAGAATAATATTACTAATGGTTAAAGGATAATTATAGATTTCTTTAGTACACCCATAAAACAATATTTCTTTACCTAGTCTGAAGGAGGCAACGTTAGTCACCGTTTTCTATATATTTCAACAGTAACTTCACCATTTATGCAGAAGATGAGGAAGTTAAGCCTTAGGTAAGTGTTGTCTATTTATTCAAACGGCGTGGAATGACAGGTCCTTGAAGGTGTTTGGAGGCCGAGGCAAACCCAACACACACACACACGTACGCAAACACACACACACACACACACACACACACACACACACACTTATGTTGATCTTTCTAAGGACGGATTGTACAGAGGAAAAGACGGGTAAGAAAGGTTAGATGTGTGAGGGTGAGGAAGGGGGATAGAATGAGGTGAGGGAAGGAAAGGGAAAGATAAAGTGTGTGTGTGTGTGTGTGTGTGTGTGTGTGTGTGTGTGTGTGTTATTTTTCTATTGCACTCTTTCAACAACACAATTATCAAAACAATCATGAGTGAAAGAAAGAAAAGAAACATTCGTGGATGAGAGGCGAGGTAAGGGAAGGAGAAAGGCTACTGTTATTGTTGTTGGAAGAGGAGGAGGAGGAGGAGGAGGAGGAGGAGGAGGAAGAAGAGGAGGAGGAAGGGGCTGGTTAAAACTGGTTAAAATAAAATAGAAAAAAAAGGTCTGTAAAGGGAAAGGGAGAGAACAGCAATACCAACAAAATCAAAAAATAACAAAAGAATAAAAATAAAGGAATCAGAACAAAACAAACCAATCCTTTACAACACACGAGTTTCCTGTCTTTGCCGAGGACCCAAAAAAATAATGACTAAGGAATATGAGTTGAATACACCAAGACGGGCATAGTATTAGGTATGTCAACAATATACCACAAAGGGAGACATCACAGCTCACTCAAGATGAAGAGGTACGCCACACATATATACCCATTACATGTTTGAGAAGCAGTAAGGTATAGGAAGGAAGAAGAAGGGGAATGGGATGGAATATAGAAGGTAGATGTAAATGAGTGACTAGTTAATATAATGGTGTTGTGGTGGTGTGGTGGTGTTGAGAGGATGATAATAGTGGTGATGAGGTGGTTTTAATGATGAGTACCGTTAGTGGTGTGTTGAAGCCATCACCTCAAGGATGCCTGACCGTGGTGGGTGTAATGAGGGATAATGATGGTCATTAATCTGTGTCTGTTTATGTATGTGTATGTCTGTTTGTGTTTTTTTGTTGTCTGTATGTGTATTTTGTTCATATATTTGTATCTGGTTATTGTCTGCTATGTCTGTTTCTCTCTCTCTCTCTCTCTCTCTCTCTCTCTCTCTCTCTCTCTCTCTCTCTCTCTCTCTCTCTCTCTCTCTCTCTCTCTCTCTCTCTTATCCTTTCACTAGGGACTGTTTGCCCACCAATAAAGATTGTTTGCTCATCCTATGTCAGTGGATCCTTTCCCTTCCACACCCTTGCACACACACACACACACACACACACACACACACACACACACCACACACACACACACGCACACATGCTTTAATATTACCACAACCTCATTACTCCACCTTTCTAAATAACCTCATTAACTCCCTTCTTTTGCTATTAACTCCACCGCAAGATTACATTATCCACACACTCCCCTTGGCTCCATATTTACACCTCACTCCTACTCCTACTCCTACTCCTACTCCTACTCCTACTCCTACTCCTACTCCTACTCCTACTCCTCCAGAATTTTCGTTGCCATTATGTTATGTTATGAAGGAAAGATAAGTGAGTGAGTAAGTGTTGAGAGGAAATAATGTATGGTATAGATGTACTTTATTTCCCTATAGTTTTAATTTAATTCTTCTTCAGGGAAACTAGAGAGAGAGAGAAAGAGAGAGAGAGAGAGAGAGAGAGAGAGAGAGAGAGAGAGTGAGAGAGAGAGAGAGAGAGAGAGAGAGAGAGAGAGAGAGAGAGTAATTGAAACGTTGGATAAGATTAAGTGTTTCAGATTCATCCTGTATTTCCCTCTCATTAAAATAAATACATTCTTTTTTCAAGGTCATTTAACATCAAATTCTTCTTCTCTCTCACTTTTTTTTCATTTTTTCTTAATTTTTTTTCTTCTTTTACTAATTCCAGTATTATTCTTCCTTCCCTGTCTGTTACGTGTGTTTTGTCTCCCTGAAGTGTCAGTGCCAAGCCTCATCTTCCCTCAGCAGGTGGCACTCCCCCCTCCCTTCCTCCCTAATCACCCTTCTCATAGTGGAAAGGTAAGGACAGGTGAGGGAGAAGTGACAGCAAGAAAAAAGAAAAAAGGTAGAGGTGAGGTAAGATACAGGTATAATGTATTATTATTACTACCACCACCACCACCATTGCCACTGCCGCCACCACCACCACCACCACCACCACCACCACCACCACCACCACCACCACCACCACTGCCAACAACAAAAAGGACAACAAAAACACTTCACATTTTTCATCTTTGCCTTCTCATCTTTGTAAATACTTGAAGGATGTCTGTCTGTGGCCTACTTCTGTGCCTCAAACATACACACACACATACACACACATACACACACACACACACACACCCACACACACACACACACCACACACACACACACAGACTATTTTACATTTTTCCAACGTTTATAAGTAAGGAAAGAAGGAGATAAAAAAAAACTCAGATTAATGTCAAGAAATAAAACTATGTAGAATCTGAAAATAAAAGGAAAGAAATACGGGAAAAGAAGAACAAATCTACAAAAGAAATTCAGGAAAAAAGGTGAAGGGAATGTGTGAAGAAATGACGGTGTGAGGAAGAAAAAGAAAGAAAACAGACAGACACAAACGCTAAATGGAAAAGAAGTGTTGATAGAGGAAAGGGAAATGATTGAAGAAGAAAGAAAAAAAAGAGAAAAAGAAGAGAGAGAGAGAGAAGGGCAAGGGAAAGATAAACGTGGACTTCAAAGAGAGAGAAAGAGAGAGAGAGAGGAAAAAATCAAGGCGAAGCGAAAGGAAAAAGGGAAAATAAAAAGTAGAATTGGAAAGCAAATCAAGAACAAAAAAAACAAAACAAAAAAGAGAATAAGTAAGAATGAACCAAATGAGTAAAAAAAAATAAATAAATAAATAAACAAACAAACTGAATCAAAACAATAGAGAAAAAAAAAAGAAAAACAAGAAAATGAGGACAAGAAAAAAAAAAAGTAAGAGAAAAAACAAAAAACAGCGAAGGAGGCGATGAAGAAGTACACACAGAAAGCAAAAGTGACAGACAGACAGACAAACATACACATCTAATGGCGCCATGGGAGGGAGTGAGTGAGTGAGTGAGTGGAATGGAGTGGAGTGGAGTGCCCAAGGTTAAGACAACATAATCCTCGAGCATCCTAGGCACTTTACTCCTGAGGGAAGGGACGGGAAGGGGCGGGAAGTTACTATATAAAGGGAAGGAATGACTAGGTAGGCATCACTTCACCTGCAAGAACCAAGAGGGTGAGTTGTGGGATGGATAGGTGGAGGTGAACATAAAGGTGTGAAGGTGCTAATTAAGGTGTTCTCTGTGTATGTGTGTGTGTGTGTGTGTGTGTGTGTGTGTGTGTGTATTATGATTATATTTCTGAATAGTTTTAGTTTTCAATATTGAACACTCGTCATTAAGTATGTACAAGTGTATTATTGTAAGTATAATGTAATGGTAAATATCTATGATCATCGCCTTTATAATTGTTACTTTGATATATAACTTGAGTGTCCTGATTAGAACCGAAGATAAGTATTAATTTGGTGTCTAAGGTATACTAGTTATTAACAATGGAAGCAAATAAGTATAGATACATATTTTTTTTAGTATCTATAATAGAATAAGTATCAACAATGGATAACAAATAGAAGAGTAGGAATTGTAAACATATATAATTTACTGTTTAAGTAGGTTAGTTATAGATAATATAAATTAGACCTATAGATATATCAATATTTAGTGTCTCTATACAGTCGGTTGGATATTGACAAAGGAAGTATATAATTGTGTTTATTCGTATATACAATGTAATATAAACATAACACAAAGTATGTTTTATAATAATGTTAATATCAGTTACATCAACATTCTTTTAAATATTACAACGATTCCTTCATCTTCTCGACCTCCTCTTCCTTTAATTCTTCCTCCTCCATCATCTCTTTCATTCTTCAATCTCCTTATGTCTGTTTGTCTTCCACGTTTATCATGTCTTCCTCCTCATCTTCATC
>JAPQNM010000011.1:2383754-2413754 GCA_029783475.1 Metacarcinus magister | reverse complement strand
TTACGTGAGTGTTTACAACGGAATGTACAACACACCACAATGTCAAAACCTTCATCATTAATACTCAAAGTACTCATCCATATCAATAAACCTTGCTTGAATCTACTTTTTACTGCTTCACTATAACATTAAGAGTGTTATGTTCAGCACACACGTCACATTGCACGTCACACGTCACATTGCAGCGAGCACGTGGCAGGCTTAGTGGCGCGGCGCGGCGCGGCGCGGCGCGTGACGGTGATGTGCACGTTCGTCCTCTGAAGCCTCGCTAACAAACAAAACACTGGCGGCGTGCGGCGTGCGGCGCCCATGACACGTCATCATATCCCTGAAGGACTTTCATTCACACGCCATTCATGTGACGCTGCCAATGTATAAACACTCGCCGTGGTTATGGTATGTATGGGACACGTGTTGGAAGGGTTACGTAACATTATACGCTTTGAACCTCCCATAGCATGACTTGGGCATCAGTCTCATGGAGTCTTTCCTTCACAACTACGAGAAAGAGGCTGTGTTTTTAGCTTTCTATCTACGAACACTTCACTTTCTTCTATCATTGTCAGTATGGTTGAGTTGAGTCTCCTCACACATAAAGGTGACGCCCAACACCTTCAAACTACCATTCCAAACCTTTTATTCGTTGACTTTCTAAGCCTGTGTGTAGCTATCATGAATAAGGAGACTTTCAAAACATACATCAATGCATAACTTTCTCTCCGCCCCTCAGCATGGACTCCAAAAAGGGCGCCCTGCTGGCACTGTTCTAACTCTCCTAACTGGATCTTGGTCGTCCTTTCTAAGAGTTAAGTTTCTAAAGTTATTCATTGGAGTTTTTACTAATGTTTTGACCTCATGATTACCTTCCCATGGATTCTGTTCCTTTACGTGTACTTTTAACTTTCATTTTCATACGGGACGATCCATTGTTAGTGTGATAATGGTCTCTATTCACCTAAATCTAATGGTACAACGCAAGATTATGTTCTATCTTCTAGCTGTTTTCTCTATTATATACGAGTGATTTTATTCCTCAGACTCAAAACACTCCATTTACCTCTTACACGTGTAACTGTACCCTGTTATTTCTTCTCGATATCAATTTACAGCAGACTTTCCCACCAGGATCCGCAAGCTTCAATAAAAAAAGTTACCGACAAATTTATCCATCAGTCACGAATGAGGCGAGAAACACGTGACGGTCTTCAATGCGTCAAAAGGTGAATGTGTTGCCTTGCCTTATCACCAAGACACAATCAGACTCATTGCTATACATCCACTTTCCTTTCTTATTCTTACATCGTTTTTTTATTATCATGAGTTGGTGTCTTGTACGAGTCTCATCCAGTTGTTCCTGTCATTGCATCTTCTGTCAACCTTTCTATCTCGCTCTCTGTATCTTCGGTAATAACAATATACATAATAGTACCGTTATGAATGTTAGTTAGCCACAGAGCAAAGAGTGAAACATCCTGAGTCTGGAAGGAAGGAAGGAAGAAAGAGAGAGAGAGTGAGAGGAAGGAGGAGATACAAAGAGGAAGGGATAGACGTCTTGCATAACAACACCAAACTTTCGATGAGAATGTTGTACTGAATGATGATCAGCGTGTCTGTTGCTCTCATTGAATATCCTGACATCGCATCGCAGCGCCACAAGCGGCGAGGTAAAGCAAGTATATATACACCTGTGTCAGCCTCTCGTCCTCTGATACACCTGTCTACCTCGCTGCCCGGACACCAACCACGCCGCACCACACCACCACACACCAACTACCAACCCGCCCGCCACGCCCAGTACCACCACCACTCATCAGTCATAAGGTAATGCACCACTACTACCACCTTCACCACCACAACACACACACACACACACACACACACACACACACACACACACACACACACACACACACACACACACACACACACACACATACACCACTGGCCGCACCACCACCACCAAAAGTACTGAACCATAACACTAAAAATAATATCCATGTTTTGCCCATCTACTGAACCACTTCCTTCCTTCCCTTCCCTTAACACCCATCACCCTGACACCCCCGCCTCTCCCTCCAGCAGGCAGCAGCTCCACACCATGCAGCACCTCACCCTCCTGACCTTGGCTGGCGTGTGCATGACTCTGGGCCTCGCCATGCCCCCGCCCCAACCAGCCATAACGAGAGACAGAGACGGAAAAATAATCGTCGTTGTTTTCCCTGAATCGGCAGGAAACTTATACGGACAAGGGGAGGAACATGAGGAGGCGGCAGGACATGAGACACAGGGAGGATATGAGGGCGCAGGGCATGAGGTACCGGCTGGATATGAGGGGACAGGACATGAGTTAGAAGGGGTTCATGATATGGGCGGCTACGAGATGGATGTTGCGAACCCTGTAATCACCCATCAACCATACAATCCTTTACACTCAGGTCTTGGGGATGAACATTGTGTTTTCATTTTTTGTACTCTTCATATAAATAGTAAGTGAGGGGCTGTGTTTGTTTGTGTGTTTGTTTGTTATTGTTATTTTTGATTGTTAGTGTTTGTTTGTGTGTGTTTTGTATATGGTGTGATTAAAATGCGAGCTGTTGTTTTGTGTTTTATTTGACAGTTTTTTTTTTTTTTATTCCTTTGTTTTCTTCCTTGTCCATGTTTTGAATATTTTCTTTTGATTCTATATTGTTAGTCTTTGCGGTGCTCTGTTCTTCAAAGCACACACACACACACACGCACACACGCACACACGCACACACACACACACACACACACACACACACACTGAATGGTAAACACCCACATACACAGGCACAGTGAAAGACGCGAAGGGAAACTTTACACCCACGTACACTTTCCTAAACACACACACTTACATGATAGGATTAGGATCATTTAACTTTCCTATCAGTAATTGTTAGTATATTATAATTGATCTAAAATATTCTTTGTGGGATGAGTTTCTTGCCATTATCTATGAAGCTGTTTGTTATACTCGAAAACCTTCTCAACCAGTTTTATCGCTAATCAAAATACATAAAAGTTTCATTCAAATAATGTTCAAGTATTTGTGACGGAAATGAATTTTCGATTTTGTGGCCCGAAATTTACCACCAGAATTGAGGTTGAACATTTGTTTGCCATTTTACTGCAAAAATATTAATCCTACAAGAAAAATGCGTAGAGACAAACTTATGGAGCTTAATAACGTCTATGTGATGCTGTAATCAGTTTTTAAATATGTTTTATATCTTTGGAGAAAATAAAATTTTTGTGGAAAAAACAAATGCGTAATATTTTTCATTCTTACATCTATAATTACGTTTCAATTTAGTTTAAATATAGCTCAAAAGAACGAGCTTCTTCTGCTCTATCGTTATTATTCTATACTTATTTTACGTAGACCTTATAGTTTTTGAAATATTTCCAAAAACATTTATTCTGCCAAATAATCCTAGGGGGTAGCCATGGAAATTTCATGAAAAAAGTCGACCTCTTCGAATCTTATGAAAATTGGTACAAAGTGGTTCCCTGGCATGCTGATCACGAATCTGGACTCGATTTTCTGATTACTATAATATTGAACCCCATTTCCTCTTGCTTTCCTAATAAAAATAATGGAACAAGTATCATTTAATTTTCCTTGGCGATGCTGCTCTAATACAACAACAATGCATACAATAGAAAGAATATTATTAGTAAATTACAATTGATTTAAAACATTCCTTCCATTATTACATCTGTACTTATACTGAAACACCCAACCCCGAATTTTCTCTCTCCCTCTCTTCCCTTCTCCTTAGTAGTGGGTCGTCCATTCCACTACCCTGCCTGCCATGTAACTCTACTTTCATGCCCCATCACCCCTCACCCATCACCCATCACCCATTACCCACCACCCCTCACCCCTCAACCCTCACCCTCATCCATCACCCATCACCCATCACCCCATCAGAGGTCCTTCACTCACGCGCCCATCCTGTGTTGCTCTGTGTGAACCAAATGACTTCCTTTCCCTTCACCCCAAAAGAATGTTTGAGGTTGGTTTGAGTAACATGCAACACGGAGTAACAAAACATGGGATGGAAGTTGATGAATATATTGAATAAACTATAATAATCACGTCAAGGTATATTGATTACACTCCTTTATCTCAGTTGCTAAGAGGCATTAAATACACTACAAATAAAAAATTAAAAAAACCCATAATTATCATGCACACATACGCGAGGAAAAAGCTGATTGTGAACATTCTTTCTATCAATGCACATTAATATTTGACAATTTTTTTTTTTATATATATAATGACAAATGTACAAGATAGAAGTTAAAAAAAAAAATTCTGTTAACATAACTGGCCTGACGAGTGTCCAGCCCAGAGGCACCGGGAACACTGTTGGACGTAAGGGAAGGAAGCTATTCAGTGTCTTCAGTGTTAATTGTGTCGCTGCTTCCACACTTATCAACAACACTTTTATGAACTAATTGTAAGCTAATAAATTTCTACAGTAACTCAACCATTGGAAAGGGTGTCCACGATATTGAGGCGAAACAAAGAGAAAGAAAAACGGAGGAAGATGAAAGGGAGAAGAGGGAGGAAGAAAGGGAGGGAGGGACGGCGAAAGTAAGAAAGGTGAGCTTCATTCCATTGCGTATGGAAACTTTCTATCGATACAGTGTAGTGAATAACAATAAGCGCATCTGTGTCTGTGTCTGTGTCTGTGTTTGTGTCTGTGTCTGTGTCCGTGCGTCATCAGGCTTCAAGTATCAATAATCTAGAGCCCCTACGCACCCAAACAACGCACACATGTCATCCCTAACGCGAGTCACGAAGGAGAGAGCGTCACTATATTGGCAGAGTCATCGTCCCGGCGGTGTGAATGTGGAAGTAAGTATGTATGTATGTACCACGTGTCAGCGGCGGTAGAAACGTTAGGAGGAGTGGGCAAGGATGTATATATAACACACCTGCCCGTCACTGCTCCCCACACCTGCCTGTCGCTGCCCTGCCTCACCACACCACACCACACCGCCTCACCACGCCACCACCACCACCACCACAACCTAACTCCTGTGGTAATATCTACGCCACCTCACCTCACCTCATCACTATCACACCCTTGTCATCCCTCACCATACGTTTCACTCCCTCACACTACAGCACAACACCTCTCCTCTCCTCCCCCCCCCCAGCAGCAGCAGCCCAGCATGCGTGGCCTCACCCTCCTGACCTTCGTGGGCGTGTGTGTGGTGCTTGCCGCCGCGATGCCTCCGCCCTCTCACTCCACACACACTGACAGAGACGGGAAGGCCATCACGATACTTGCCTTACCGAGAAGGATAATGTTACCTAGCCTCCTGGGGAAGCTTGGATTGGCAATGCTCGAGGAGGCGGTGGATGTGGAGGTAGGAGCAGGGGAGAACGGGCCTCATGAGAGATCTTTACGTACTTGAAAAAAACAAAAAACGTGTAACAAGGTAGGAACCACAAAACAACGCATCGCTTTCAACACCACAAGACAACAACAACAACAACATCAACACCAACAACACCAACAACAACAACAACAACGACGACGATGACGATGAAGACAAAGAATGAGACAAGATGACTTACAAACATTCACCCAAGAGCTGTGTTTGCTGTTATTGTTTTGTTTGTTGTTTTAATTGTTTGTTTGTGTGTTTGTTTGTGTGTATGTTCTGTAGTGTTGAATCATGAATATTGTTGATCAGCTTCACTCCATTGTCATTACTTATAGTCTTACTGAATAAAATGTAAAGCTATTTCATGTTTCCTTTATACTCTGTCCAAACACCAGTATGACTTTATACATAATAATGATAATAAAAAAAGCAATTTCCATAATGCTTAATTCCCTTCCTCCTCCTCCCCCTTTTCCCTTCTTTCCATCCCTTCCTCCCCCTTCACACACGCTGCTCTCCTCCTCCTTGTCACGGAAACACTAGACAAACACACACAAATTGAGCACAAATTTAATAATCACACATACACAAAACACACAGACTCAACACACACAACACAACAACATGAGCCAAGGACACTGTAATCCCCTGAGACACATCCTCGAGTCTTCACCCAAGGAGTGCCACAGGGGGGGTGAGGGTGCCTGGTGTCCTTAGCGTGAACGTGTGCCTCCTGGGGGAATCTAACCACAGGGGTGACATCCAGTTGGCTTTGTAATGGTAGGGTTACTGACGTGAGGGACAGAGTGAACGGGCAGCGAGATGACGGGGACGTTGATAGGGATGTGGCTTATCTGGGGGAGGGGTAAGCTAATGGGATGGGTGCTAACGCCAGAGTTGACACTAACGCTAATGACGGGAAAGAAGCGGCTGTCTCTGTTTTCAGGCAGTGGCGAGGCGACTCCTGCAGCGACGAGGCACAGCGCCGCCACCACTACTGTGACCACCTTCATGGTGCTGAGGGCAGGATGGGCTGACGACGACGAGGGGAGGAGGGCGGCACCTGGGATGGGAGGAGGAGGAGGAGGAGGAGGAGGAGGAGGAGGAGGAGGAGGAGGAGGAGGAGGAGGAGGAGGAGGAGGAGAAGATGCGATAAGAGGAGTTCCTTGACGTCTCTGTATTATATCATCAACACTTATCATGCACAGGAACAGGACAAGGTTCCGGCAATGACAACAGCACTCCGCACCTCACAGCCCCAACACCTCACGCGTGGAAACATTTGTCAAGGCTTTCTGTCTACAGTCATCAGCCTCCGTTCAAGACCAAAGGTGACTCAGGCCGCGGGAGGGAAGGGAATTACCACGTAAACTTTAAACAACCTGCACTTATTTATATCATGAATGGAAATTATATGCATTTGTATCGCAAGGGGAAGATGTATGAGATTGTATGCCTCATGAGGATTATTACGTTGATGTCTGGCGTTCCTGAGCCTTGAATAACATGCAGACAGTCAGTCAGTCAGTCATCTCTCCACACACAGCCAGTCACTTTTTTTTTTTCCATATCACACACACACACACACACACACACACACACACACACACACACACACACACTCTAGTAATGCAAAGCGTCACTGATCCACACACAGTGCTTGGTCAGGTGTTGGGGCTGTTCTGTTCTTCACTGAGGCAATACAAGACAATGCTTACCAGCTTTCAGGAGTGGTGTTGGTGGTAGTGTTGGTGTTGGTGGTGGTGGTGGTGGTGGTGGTAGTGTGTGTGTGCAGGTGAGTGAGTGCTGCGCTGAACTGGTACTTGTGCCACCACGTCAACCTGTCTTGCTATATATACACCAAGTGATAGTATTCGGTTGAAAGCAATCAGGCTGAAGGCCATCCATGCCTCGTTATCTTTGGAACGCTCCGTGGCAAGTGATCTTTTTTCTAAGTCTTCCAGTGTGTTTGAACGGTTGTGAGTCCCGGTGTGGCTCATGGGAATTAATATTGTCATTCACACCACTGTTAATTTAAGTGGACTTACGTGTCTATCAAAGAACAACAACACACTACATACAACAACACAAAGCACAACTGCATTGCTAAAAATAACTTTTCCTTTCCCATCGTCTCCCCATCCACAATTCTGTCCCCGTTCGACCCCAACCTTCGCTCTTCCAATCAAACTCCCCCCCCCACCCCACACCCTCTCAACACCCACAACACCTCTCTCCTCTCACCCCATTTCTGGCTCCTCTCTCCCAAAACCGCGGTCAACTCTTACTCTTACACTACGGGTCTGTTGCTCTTACAGGCTGCGTCACCTTTCCTCACCTCCCCCTCACACCATTTACTGAGCCTCGTACTTTCACATCGTTCTTGTGATGCTGTGAATTTTAAATGTGATACTTCTGACTCTTAAATATTGATAGTTTCATAAGGCATTAGGAACGCACGCAAACTGAATTTAATATAATAACCGGTGAATATGATGAAATAGAAATAGAATCATGTGAAAGCACTAATGTTGGGTCTGTACTCGTGAATAAGTGGCTGCAAGGCACACCGATTTTCAGGCATATAATCAGTGTGTGATGAAAGAAAAGTGTGCATGTGGTAACTGAGGCGATGCAATACATTTATAAGAACATATCGGGAAAAGAACACACACACACACACACACACACACACACACACACACACATAACTGAGAAAAAACAAAAAAATAAACTACTTCCCTTCACACTCCAAAATGAACACGTGACTGAAAAAGGGAAAGCAGAGAAACCTAGAAAGGGAAGGTAGATCGTGTTAGGGACAGGAATAGAGTACAGAATGTGAAGGGGACACACGCCCTGCATAACAACACCAAACTTTCGATCACAACGATGGACTGAATGCCGATAAGCGCGTCCGTTGCCTTGAGTGGCCACGACTACACTTGTCTTTCATAAACAAAACTTTGACGTAATCAATGGTGGTATTGATTAATAACCTGCCTCCACGCGTCTTGCTGTAGCTCACCACGGCCTGCACGGACAGCTTGGCAGAGGGTCAGGGCAACGCGGCTCACGGCTCCTTGGAACACCTAAGGCTGAAGACGCCCGTGTGAATATCCTGACATCGCGTCGCAGCGCCACAAGAGGGGAGGGAAAGTAAGTATATATACACCTGTGTCAGCCTCTCACCCTTCGCTACACCTGTCCACCTCGCTGCCCCGACACCAACCACGCCGCACCACACCACCACACAGCAGCCCGCCCGCCACGCCCAGTATACAGGGTAAGGCTGCACCATCATCACCATAACCATCACCACAACCATCACCACAACCATCACCACAACCACAATCACATGAACTACTCTAGTTATACCTAACACCTGCCGCCCCTCCCCCCCCAACACCCCCGCACCTCACACACTCTAAAACCGATCTGTACATTGCTTTCTCCTTAACATATTCCTGTTGATCATTATTCCCTGCAAGCTGATGGACAACGGACACCTCAACACACACACACACACACACACACACACACACACACACACACACACACACACACACACACACACACACACACACACACACACACACACACACGCACATTAGGACACACACGCCGCCCTAACCATGCTTAAAGGTCAATGTCCTTGGGTTGTAGACTAGTAGCAGGTTGTTCACTTTCTCCTTCGACATAAAATGACAGTTAAACTAACTGAGCAGACTTGGTGAGGTGAATGCACTTGAGAGGTGGCGGGGTGACGGGGTGACGGGGTGTTGGGGTGTGTCAGGTGAGGGCGTCCTGGTTACAACCCCAACCCAACCCAGCAGGCACCCACCAACAGTACCACCACCACCACCACCACCACCACCACCACCACCTATCATTTCACCACATTCAGTAGAGGCAATGGTAATAAAAGTACACATTTAGGTCACACTTGTTAGCTCTCTCAGGTATCCACTTTTTAAATCACTGTTGTGTGTATCTTTTTCCTCCACTGATAAAACTGAATAAACAAACTTGACATATAGACTTACCAAAAACATCGCGACAAGCGGGATTTTTATTATTTTTTTTTTAACGTATTTTTGTTGTCCCTTAACCAGTACCCTTTTTAATGTATATATATATATGTAAAATCACACCATAAAACACAATATTACAAAAGTTACCCATGACAATAGAAAACAAAAATACATCGACACTTTTACCTATTCAATAATCAACAATAAGAATGAAACACTAAATAGATAGATGCAATATAATCAACACGAACACTACTTCTTCCCCACCAGCAAAAAAACAGAAGCGGTTCCTACCATGCGGCACCTCACCCTCCTAACCTTTATAAGCGTGTTCTTGGCTCTCACCCTCGCCATGCCTGCGTCTGAACAACGATCACTAGCACAGAGAGAGGGAAGGTTCCTCATCTATGTGTTACCGAAGTCACTGGGAGGAATGAGTCATGGAGAGGAGGAGCCTGAGGAGTCGGTGGAGGAGATGCAATCGGGGTATGGAGGGATGGAAGAGGAAACCGCACCATCGGATACTAAATGTTTGGGTCCTGTCTGCCTTACGAATATTCATAATGCGTGAGAGGGGATTTGTGTGTGTTTGTATGAGTGTTATTGTTGTTGTTGTTGTTGTTATTGTTGTTGTTGTAGCACCTTCAGGGATGACCAAATAAATATAAGTGCAAGATAGGAGAGAGGATAAAGATTGAAGAAAATGAACAGGATAGGGAATGAGAGAAGTAAGGAAGTAGTACATGAGAGATATAGAAATAATGTTATTTTTGTATGTACTTTTGATTTTTTTTCTCTCTTTTTCAATTTTTTTTTACTGTGATTAAAATGTTTTACGTGCATTGTTATTTTTTTTTTCTGGTCTCATACACTTCTTATATATATATATTTTTTTAGCTCCTAACTCCATTTTTTCCTCCCCCCTACACACAAAACATAAATAAATCGATAAATAAAAGTAGATGCTAGTCACGAAATTTGTCCACATCTACGAATTATATCACAATACTAAAATCAAGTACTATGTCACAACGCTAAATAAGGTACACAATGAATAGAGAGAAGGATAATGATGATAATAATAATAATAATAATGATTGTACACTGCTGATCATCCCTTTGCAGTGAACTTTGATGCCTGAGGGAGGACCACTTATGAATGAGGAAACAGGAGTGAGGTTAGGGAGGAGAGGAGAGGGAAGGGAGGGTAAGGGAGGGGAGGGTAAGGGAGGGGAGGGAGAGAAAGAGTGGCTATGTCCGGGGTGGCTGTCTCATTTTATTTCTGCACGTCATATTGTTATGGTGAAATTTTTTTAATGTCTGTCTGTGTCTATTATTATTCCTCTCTCTCTCTCTCTCTTTCTCTCTCTCTCTCTCTCTCTCTCTCTCTCTCTCTCTCTCTCTCTCTCTCTCTCTCTCTCTCTCTCTCTCTCTCTCTCTCTCTCTCTCTCTCTCTCTCTCTCTCTCTTCACTTTCACTTGGGAATGAAGTTTGCTCAAGGGGTCAAACAGAGGCCAAAGGAGGAAGAGGAGGAGGGAGAGAGGGTAGCAGACACGGAAGGAGGGAAGGAGGGAGGGAGGGAGGGAGGGAGGGAGGGAGGGAGGGATTGAGGCACAGAGGTCAGAAGGTAGAGATAGATAGATAGATAGATAGAGAGAGAGAGAGAGAAAAAAGGAGGTAAGTAGGTAAGTAGAATAGCAGGCAATTAGGCAAACAGGTAAGTTAACAAGCAGGTAAATGAATAATGGAGGGAAGAAGGGAAGGAAGGAAGGAAGATTGATGGGAGCCAAGGTAAGCAAACAGAGGAGGAGGAGGAGGAGGAGGAGGAGGAAGAGAAGAAAAGATGATAATAAAATAACAAACTACAGATAGGAGTTAAAAAAAAATAAGGTAAAACGAAAAAAAGAGAGTAAAGAATGAAGGAGAAGAGAAGAGAAGAAGGTAAGGTATGATAGATAGATAACACTAGAAGATAAACAGAGCCGTGTAAGGTAGGAAGAAAGAAGGAATGAAGGAAGGATGCTAAGAAGGGAGTATAATAAAGGGAGGCAGGGAGGGGGTTACACCTTACCTAACTGGGGTGGCAGAGGGAGGAAAGGGAAGGAAGGATGCCTCGTAAACTCACCTTGGGTCTGTATGTACCGTCGATGCCTCACAGCTACGCATCTTCACCTTCTTTCCACGCGGCGCTGACTTCAACCTCGTAAGCTTACTATGTCCTGTCCTTGAGTTAACTGATGCCCTGTAAAGAAAACATAGAGATATAGAATGGCATAGTATTAAGAGACATGATAACATAACACCGTACAATATAATACAACGCAATCTTTACAACGTTGCTTTAATACACCTGAGCTAAATGACCTTCAAACCAGGATGCTTCTTCGTCTTTGTGTCATGTTACAATGTACAGTGTGACTCTCCTCCTCCTCCTCCTCCTCCTGCTCCTCCTTCTCCTCTTTTCTACTCTTCGTCCACATCCTCCTCCTCCTCCTCCTCCAACTAATCAAGGATGCACACCACTGGTTCAAAAATGCACGTTCATGCATCACGAGCCTGCTTGAATTTTTCATAATGCTAACAATTTGTATTTTGTGATGTGTTCACTTTCATCAAGTGTGCACGGAAGGCAAACTTAGACTCTTAAACATGGAGGAATAAAGAACACAAAAATACACTAGTTACTCTTACCTTTAAAAAAAATAATGAACCAATAATAATGATAATAATAATAATAATAATAATAATTTTATTATTATTATTATTATTATTATTATTATTATTATTATTATTATTATTATTATTATTATTATTATTATTATTATTATTATTATTATTATTATTATTATTATTATTATTATTATTATTATTATTATTATTATTAAAGAAATAATTTTCTGTCTGGCAAAACTTACAGAAAACGAAACAAAATTTACGGCAAACATTTGTGTTTGTATGTATGTATGAATAGATACATAATAAAGATGAATAAATAAATGAATAAATAGATAAGTAATTATATATATAAATATATATATATATATATATATATATATATATATATATATATATATATATATATATATATATATATTCGTGCAGTTTCCATTGTTTTCTCTCCTTCCTGCACCTTTCCTTGCCTTCCTGTAATTGACAGTTTGTTCTTGCTTCACGGTACATCCGCGTAATGTTGTGTGCGTTGATGACTCGGCGCGGCACGTGTTAACTCTGTTCCTTACTGCTTATTGTGTCCTTTGTTGTGCATTCAAGGTGGCACGGCTGTCCTTGGTCTGCCTCAATGTACTTTTTTATTATCATTATTAACCGTAAAGGCATTTGGTTCGTGTTATCTTAGTCCTTTATTTCTTCCATCTTCTTCGAGAGTGTATGAAGCGGTTGATAATTTTTTAACCTGGTGCTGTAGTCCTTTAATAAATCCTTTGTTCCTTTGTCGTATATTGCGATTATAAAGGAATCATGTGTTAGCTAGTGTTGAGTCCTTTAACGAGTGTTTTGTTTCACGTCACCTGTACTGCGCAACACACACAGGTGAGGCGATGACCTTGAGCTTCCATCTAATGAATCACCTGAGAGGAAGGTGAATCTGTGACGCAGGTAAATAGGTAAGCAGGTGTGTGGCAGGTGTAATTGAAAGGTAGTATCCATGAGGTAGTGAGTGTCGGGATACCTGACGGGTGTAGAGGGAATGGGAAGGAGTCAAGGTTATTACTGTGTGTGTGCGTGTGCGTGTGTGTGTGTGTGTGTGTGTGTGTGTGTGTGTGTGTGTGTGTGTGTGTGTGTGTGTGTGTGTGGAAAGGAGAAACATGCACGTACATACTTATACATATACATAAAGGCAAAGCAAGCATGAAATATACGTACATATGTGTATATATTTTTTCTCTCTCTGTCTGCCTGTCTGTTTTTTTTTTTCTCTCTCTCAAGTTCCATAAACAAGAAAACTACAGGGGGGGTCTCTCTCTCTCTCTCTCTCTCTCTCTCTCTCTCTCTCTCTCTCTCTCTCTCTCTCTCTCTCTCTCTCTCTCTCTCTCTCTCTCTCTCTCTCTCTCTCTCTCTCTCTCTCTCTCTCTCTCTCTCTCTCTCTCTCTCTCTCTCTCTCTCTCCTAAACACGCTTCTTGACTAACAATAAGGATTACACCATCTCTCTCTCTCTCTCTCTCTCTCTCTCTCTCTCTCTCTCTCTCTCTCTCTCTCTCTCTCTCTCTCTCTCTCTCTCTCTCTCTCTCTCTCTCTCTCTCTCTCTCAATATTTAAATAAACAGATAGATATATGATAAAGTTTTGCATAATTTGTGTATAATATTCTGAGGGTAATTATTTATTCAGGTATTTTATGTATTAAATTACCTGGTTACCTTAATTAGTAGCTACCTTTACTCTCACCTGATAAATTACCCTTCACTCACCTGTCATTTATCTTACCTATCTTCCCCTTCCCCTTCCCCTTCCTTCTCCCTTCCCCTTCCCCTTCCTTTTGATTCCCCACTTAACCTCTCAACCTCAACCTTCCATTCCCCTTCTTTATTTTTATCTTCCTATTCCTCTCTTTATCTTCATCTTCCTATTCCTCTCTTTATTTTCATCTTCCTATTCCTCTCTTTATTTTTATTTTCTTATTTTCTTTTATTTTTCTTTATCTTTTATTATCGTTTTTCTTTCTTATCCCCATTTTTTTTAACATCTCGTCTCTTTTTTTTCTTTTTTTTTTCTTCCTATACATTCTATTCATCTTCTCTTATTTCTTTTCCTTTTCCTTCCTTCCTTCCTTCTTTTCTTTATTTACTTTTCATTCTCTTATTTTCCTTCCCCCCCTTTTTTTTTTTCCTTCTCTCCTCTTTACTCTTTCAATTTTGTTTTTCTTTCTTCTTTACTCAAATATTCCTTCCCTCCTTCCTTCCTTCCTTCCTTCCCTTCCCTCCCCTCTTTCCCCTCCTTCCCCTCCCTCATCTTTACCTGCCTGAGGGGGAAGATGATTTCTCTCCTCTCCTTCCCTCCTTCTCTCCCTCACAAGGCCATCAACTTTTTTTTTATTTCTCTCTCTCTCTCTCTCTCTCTCTCTCTCTCTCTCTCTCTCTCTCTCTCTCTCTCTCTCTCTCTCTCTCTCTCTCTCTCTCACTAGAAAAAGTCTTAGGGAGGACTCTGCTAAATATGGTGCTTCATTTAAATCATTATTACGTTATCTTTCTCTATCTCACAAGAACAAAATTTAGTTGCCTGAATTTATCTC
The DNA here is from genome assembly GCA_029783475.1 of Metacarcinus magister. Lineage (NCBI taxonomy): Eukaryota > Metazoa > Arthropoda > Malacostraca > Decapoda > Cancridae > Metacarcinus > Metacarcinus magister. The sequence goes on along the minus strand of JAPQNM010000011.1, from coordinate 2,399,045 downwards.
TTATCTTTTTTTTCTTTTTTCTCTCTCTCTCTTATCTTTTCTCTCTCTCTCTCTCTCTCTCTCTCTCTCTCTCTCTCTCTCTCTCTCTCTCTCTCTCTCTCGCTCTCTCTCTCTCTTTTCTAGTCAAACACATGCATTACAGGAAAGTCGTGCGTGTCTATCTATCTATCATTATATCATCTTATCTGTCTGACTGTCATTCTGTTTGTTTGCCTCTCTTTCTCTCCTTATATTTTTTTTTATTCTTTCTCTCTATCTACCTATCGTTCCTTCCTTAATTCTCTGACCCCGACTTGCCTGGCAGGACCGGCTTGACCACAGGCCTGTCCTGAGCAACCCTTTCAAGGCTGAGAAAAAGACACCAGCCAGATGGGATGCTAAGGGAAGAGTTATGTTGGAATGTTGTTGTGTGTTAGGTGGTAGTAGTAGTAGTAGTAGTAGTAGTAGTAGTAGTAGTAGTAGTAGTAGTAGTAGTAGTAGTAGTAGTAGTAGTAGTAGTTGTTGTTGTAGTAGTAGTAGTAGTGTAGTAGTGGTGGTGGTGGTGGTAGCAAGTGTCAATGTTTTTGTTTATAAAGATGTGCTTGATATGTCCTTGGGTGAACGGGACAAAGGGAGGAAGGAAGATGAGAGGGAAAGGGAAACAGGTTGGAGAGGAGATTACATGGAGGAAGAGAGGAAATAGTGATAAAGATAGACATATAAACATAACGTGGAGGAGGAAAATTATTAAATACAAATAGAGTTAAAAGTACAAAAATAAATATAAACATAATGATGATAAATAGTAAACATAAGCAAGTGTGTGTGCATGTCTCATTTTTTCATTACTTTATCTATCTATCTTTGTGTGTGTGTATGTGTGTTAAGCAAGGGTCAGGCAAGGTGATCAAGGACAGGTATATAAATGAAAAGACTTCCCTCTGTCCATCCAGTCCCTGCCTCTTCTACACCAGGTAAGATATCCCGTGATTCCGGTCCTTCCCAACACAACACTTGTCCCTCGACCTTATACTGACACCACACTCCATCTTCACCTCCCAGCTCATCCTTCATGCCTCACCCTCCTTCCATGCACCTATCATTCTATTCTCTTTTCTTTTTCAATCAATTGTTTCTCCATTCCATCTCACATCCTTTCTTCTACCGTCTTATAACTCAATAGAACTAGCATCTCCTGTTCTTTGTTATATATTCCATACATATTATTCAATACAAGTTTTATATCCCATACATTTCGAGTGATTTTAAAATAACTCGAAATGTAAGGGATTTACGTAGAAAAAGTGTAGAATATAAAACAATGAGCAAAAAACGGTTGTTCTATAGTGCAATAGAATTGGAATGTAATTATAGATGTAGGTAGGACTAATATATACGTAGTGAAATGGGAAAAACTTTTCGACCTCAATTCTGGTGGAATTTGCGGGCCACAAAATGGAAAATCCAAATATTATAGTAATAACAAAACTAATCCCAGATTCGTGATCAGCATGCCCGAGAACCCCTTGGTACTAGTTTTCATGAGTTGTGTTGAAATATTAACAAAAGCTTAACCTAACCTAACCTAACCTAACTAAAATACGTTTTCCCACACCTTACACTTCTTGGCTGAAATCATGTTATTTTTCAATAATTCCAGAAGTATAAGGTTTACGTAAAATGTGTATAGAATAGTTAAGAAAGAGTAAGAGACGTGCATTCTTTTGTGGTACAGTGAAATGGAATTGGAATGTATGCATAAATGTAGAATTTAAAAAGTGCTTTTAATCGGTTTTAATCAGTTTTAATTCGCTAACAGATCAATATATGACAACCAAATAACATGAATATGTTATATTGTGTAGATTTACCGCCCTTTCACACGAGGACACCAGTGTCCTCGTGTGAAAAGGGGATAGGGTAGATCATCTCTATGTATTTTTGTCATATGAGATCAGCATCTGCCAGTAAAGTTAAATAATGGTTATTTCATTACTGTTATTATGCAAGCAAGGGTGAAATAGAGTTTGATATTATAGTGATCAGGAAAATAAGGCCAGATTCGTGTTCAGCATAACGGAAAACCTTATTGTATCAATTTTCATGATATTCGGAGGTGTGGAAATTTGCATGAAATTTCATGCACATTTCCACACCTCCGAATCGCATGAAAATTGGTGTTCCCCGGTAAATCCGCCATTGTCTTATGTTGTCTGCCTTCCTTCCAGACCCACCACCACCACCACCACCACCACCACCACCACCACCACCATGCTGCGACCCGCCCTCCTCCTGCTGCCGCTGTTCGCCGTCACCCTCGCACACTTCCGATGGTCATTCCCGGTCAACTATGCAGACATTCTCATCAATCCTCTGACGACCTCGTTCAGCTGCGCCAACCGTCCCTACGGCTACTACGCTGACGTGGAAAACGCCTGCCAAGTGTACCACGTGTGTCTGCCTCTGTTCGACGCCGGGGGAGACCTTTATGAAACCTATCACTTCTCCTTCGTGTGCGGCAACCAAACCATCTTCAGCCAAGACATCCTCGCCTGTGCCAGCCCCGAGGACGCCTACGCCTGCGAGGACGCGCCATCACTCTTCGATTTCGTCAATGCAGAGTTCGGGAAGATGCTGGAGATTGAGGATGAGGTGTGAGGTGATGTAATGAAGTGTTTGAAGGTGTGACTTATTGCCGAACCGGTTGTACTGATTTGGTTTGTTTGAATGTCTATTATTTTTTTCTCTCCCTGTAAATTTTGTTAATAAATGAAAATAAATCGAGCGTGAACATCGTCGTTGAGTCCAGGAATCCACGAAATGAAGCTGAGACAGGTAGAAGATGTTACATACATCGAACTTTTGTAATTAAGGAAGATAAGCAGATAAGACTCCCTTCAGCAGGCTGGGATGGACGTGTTCCTGCTCACTGCTTATCTTTAAGGGAAAAGGAAGAAGAAGGTACACTTAATCTTCCTTGATTGGTGCACTGATAGGGCGAGGACAGCGTGTGTGTGTGTGTGTGTGTGTGTGTGTGTGTGTGTGTGTGTGTGTGTGTGTGTGTGTGTGTGTGTGTGTGTGTGTGTGTGAGATGGACGTGTGCAGCAGAGAATGATCGGGAGTGTCGTGGGAGAGGACGGGGGTGAGTGGTAGGTGGGGGGGGGGATGAGGTGGGGGTGAGGTGGGGGTGGGGGGTGGTAGTGGTGTTATCAGTGGGACAGTGAGTGTGGTGGTTTCAGGTTCACCACACCCAGCCAACACTCAGCCTCATCAGGACCCGCCCTGCACCACACTCCACACTGTAAGTTACCATTCCTCTCACCGTCACCGTCACCGTCACTTAACACTAACATCACGTAACACACAATCTCACGTCACCGTCTTTTCCTTGATGTTCTAAAGTGATTGTAACAAATGCATATATACATAATATCACTTTTTCTATTCGTGTCTTTGAACTAAAATCATCAACATATTAAATTACCACTTTCTTCTCGAGTTTATATGCAGTGTATATGTATCACTTCTTTCTGCTTTGTAAAACTCCTTAGATAAAAACATTGATTAAGTTTGATTATAGTTACATTTATTTTTCTCGTCTGGTTAGTGTAGGAAAAGTTCGTCTTCATCTTTTCACCTTTTAATTTAAACTCACTCGAGAGGAAAGTGTTCGGTTAGCGAGGAATTTACACTTGCTCTTGTATTTTTGGAATTCCGTTACATTTTTGACGTAATCCTTTCGTTCAGCTGTTGAGAAAAATAAATAAACAAACTCCCTCGTGTAAATTTTAGGATTCCATTAGTTTTTGGAGCAACGATAGACTTTTTATCTCTTTTTATATAGTCCTTAACCAGTCAGTGTTTATTTAGCCTTGAAAAACCCAACCACCCTAAGAGCATTCATCTCCCTCCCGCCGCCCGCCACCCCGAGAACCTTGATCCCAGGACGACCTTTCTGATAACCACCAGCCGCTCTAACGCTGCCCCCACGCAGACATACGTGACAACAGGGAGACGGAGCACAGATAGCAGCGGCAGGCACTTGTATCGCTGCTATCTTGAGGTTAGGTTATACGCTGTTCATGTGAAGTATGTGTTTAGGTGCACTTAGAACCATGGAAAGGGGAGGAGGGAAGGAAAGATGAGGAGGGAAGACAAGGAGAGGAGGGAAGAAAAGGAAATGAGGGAAGGAAAGAACTACTGTGAACATACACGAAGACATTTAAGAACAAGGCAGTACATGTAATAACTGATAAGAGGAACACATAACTACTGATTGTAAGATTGTGATAGACATAATTTGATTTGTGTTAAGTTAAGCTTCCCTTCTTAACGAGACACCGCACTGCTTATCTCTTTATCGTGTATGTGCAAATTATATATTGACCTTTAACTTATTTACATTGGAGTCGATCGTAACATGTAGTAGATAGTGATGAAGAGGGAAAGGACACGTAAGATCAGCGAGGCGTCACTATAAAAAAAAAAAAAAAAATCTAAAAACCTACGCCAAATAACAGGCAAGGGGCAAGTCCATCCTGCTTCTCTCTAAAAAAAAAAACAAGTCTACTGGCGCCAACGGTTTATGATATAGAAAAAAAAAAAAAATTTAAGTAAAGGTAAAGTAGATAAGGTAATGGAACTCTGATACCAACGAGTTAAGAGGAAAAGAAAAGAAAAACGAGGAGCGTGAGATGAGTGTTATCTCGCCTCTTAACCTTGATCATAAGGGAGCACCACTCACGCACTCACTCACTCACGCACTCACTCACTCACCCACTCAAACACTCACTCACTCACTCTGTCAACTCTCCTTTGTCATGCACCTAACTGTAGCAGCGTGATTTATTTATTTAAGTGTCCCTACTCACTTCCGTTTTCCATTTTATTTCCTTCTCAAAACCTAACATTCAACATCCATGAAAAGTATCGTAAAAACGTTAATTAATAGTATATAATCAAGCATAGCGAAGGAAGGTGACGCCATAAATGTTTGAGTAACGCTATAGACACCTAGAGAGTTGAGGCCCCACGTGATCAGCCTTCATTCATCTATACTTTTACCCCTTCAAGATTAGACCATCAAGATAAAGGGTTGGAGTGGCGCCGGCCGGGACCTGATAAGTAACAAGGGATCGAAAGCAGAGTGTATAATTATAACCATCAATCGTGGTATTCTATTTCGATCCCTTGAACATGACGTGAACATTTCGACACTTCCGAATCTTATGACAATTGATACAAAGGGTTTCTCAAGCATGGTGAACAAGGATCTGGTCTCAGTTTTCTAATTACTATAATATCAAACCCTATTTCACCTTTGTTTGTCTAATAAAAGAAACAACAGACACCACCGGAAAACACTCCTTATATTCACCACAAACAAACAAATGAAGAATAACAGATGACCGTCTGTGAACATTACACTGCACACTCCACTAACTCTACCTTCCCTTCCCCTTCCCCTTCCCCTTCCCCTTACCCCAGCAGGCAAGATGAGGACCTTGCTGCTGATCCTGCTGGTGGGGTCGGCGCTGCTGAAGGTGGCGATGACGGAGGTGGAGGTGCAAGAGGGCGAGGAGAAGGTGGAGAAGGAGGAGGTGGTGATAACAAGTGGAAGGGAGGAGGAAGGGGAGGTGCCTATAGTGATGACATCGACGGGTAAAATATCTGGAATCCGGGAACACTCAACGGAGGGCAAAGCTTTCTTCTCCTACTACTCGATCCCCTTCGCCAAGCCTCCCGTGGGCAGCCTGCGTTTCAAGGTTAGTGCTGTACCCGCCACGCCATCATGATTCTTCCCTTCATGAGTTATTCTTTACCTGTGTGATACTTAATAGCAAACCATACAGGTGTTGAGGCTCATCCTGACGCTGTGTGGCGGTAAAATAATCCTTTGTAGCCTCTGTGTTCCTTGTGTTGAATGTAAAGTTGGTTTGGAACGCCACACCAAACCTAAGATGACAGTAATATTAATCTTGTTGCTTCGTCAGGATCCCGAAATGATCTCCGGATGGGGCGGTGTGAGGGACGGGTCCTTGCTTCCACCCAAGTGTCCTCAGGTGTCTACTGAAGGTGTTATCACCGGGGTAGGAACAATAGAGGGAGACGAGGACTGCCTCTACCTTAACATCTTCACTCCCAAGGTAAGGCGTAAAGAGTCATTTCTAAGGTGACAACAAACTCTCCTTCACCAGCAGGGCCGTGACAAGGGCAGGGAGGGAAGGGAGGAAACAGGCAGAGGAAAGGGTAAATGGGGTGTGTGTGGATGTTTTCAGTGTTATGACAGACTTCCTACTATGTATGAAGCTTTGGTAAAACCCACAGGGAGCATCCTCAAGGCGGATATACAGACTCCTTCCTTCCTTCCTTCCTTCTCCGGCAGGCGAAGGACCAGCAGCCGCACCTCCCCGTCATGGTGTTCATCCACGGCGGTGGTTACACCACTGGCTCCTCTACAGAGTACCCGCCGCACGTGCTGCTCAATGAAGACATCGTCCTCGTCACCGTGCAGTACCGGCTGGGTATCCTTGGTGAGTAGGTGGACGCGGGGGCGGGGCGAAGGGCTGCCTTGGACCTGTGAAAATGTTTATCCTGGCGAGGTGGTCTGAAGTGAGGCAGGAAGGTGTCAGAGAACAAGGTCAGGTGAGGTGTTTGGTGACCTTTACTTTGCTTTATGCAGGTTTTATGTCCACTGAAGACGACGTTGCTCCCGGGAACTTTGGGCTCAAGGACCAGACGATGGCCCTCTCCTGGGTACAGAGAAACGTGCCAAAGTTCGGCGGCGACCCACTGCGTGTGACGCTGTTCGGGGAGAGTGCCGGGGCGTCCTCAACACACTTCCAGATCCTCTCTCCTAAATCCATCGGTCGGTGCCACACTCACCTTGCAGGGGCGACATTAAAATAACTCACTTTCACTCACTTTCATTGTGATTAATGTCCATCTAGTGAATATAATGGTGCCAGTTACACTTTGACTTCAATTCACGAGAAAACCTTTTACGCTTTTAGTGTCAGCGCCGAGTGTACTCAGTGTAGTTATGATGAAGAGGTTACAGTACATGAAGCATTATTGAGTTATGCCATTATTGACCATTCTCTCTCACTCTCTCACTCTCGGCAGGACTGTTCAAGCGCGCCATCCTACAGTCGGGAACAGCCTTGTGTCCCTGGGCGATGGGTGCCAGGTACGCCGCTGTGGCAGAGTACACGGGCGCCGTCTTCAACTGCACCGCCGATGAAGGCAGCGAAAAACTCATCTCGTGCCTCCAGGAAGTAGACGCTTTGAAGATCGCCTCCGTCGCCTCGCACCTCAATGTTAGTGTTTGGTTCATGTGGAGTTTGTTGCACGTTGTAGCCTTGAGTGAGTCTCCCAAGGGTGACGATGGCAGGGTTTAGCAGGGCACCACCGCCAACCACACTTTCCTTACTTAATGCAGTCACAGTGAGATCAATGTATAAACTAGTGCAAAAACATGTCGTTGTCTTAATTATAACTCACTTAAAACTTAACCACTGATCCACTGAGTACACACGCCAGCCACACCACCTGCCACACCGCCAGACACTTGCATTGAGGTGTGCTGAGTGCCGCTGTGTCACTCTTTGCAGGAGTGGTTGAACTTCCCGCTACTCCTGGGCCCGAGGGTGGACGGCCAGTTCCTCCCGGCCCACCCAATTTTCTAATGAAGGAAGGGCGACACAAGCGAGTCGACCTCATCACCGGCATCACGCGGGACGAAGGAGCAATATTCAGCAGCTGTAAGTCGACCCTTCCTTACTCACTCAAGGGGAAAGGAGACGATGGAAAGGGATAACCAAGAGGGAATGTTGAGGGGATCACATAACATGAATCAGAACCATCACATCATATTTTACTTTACTAATACAATATAGAAAGGAAACATGATGACTCGCTAACAATTATCATGTTTAGGATCTAGTTACCTAAGAACCAATGGCTGAGACACCGAAGAATACCAACAATTATCACTATCATAATATAACTTTTCTTTTTGTCACTTTCTAATCTATTTAATCCCTTTAGAGTTGCAGCTGTACGTTTTCCTTCTTGTTTGGTTGCATTATAAAAGGTTCTTCCTGCAGTGATGTATGCCAATGAGATGGCTCGCGCCTCCCTGACTTACGACTTCGGGGAAAAAGGTCCTTACAGCCTTGAGTTCCGACCTGAAGACGTGGCTCCCCTCAACCAGACCATCACCATCTACGACCGTTACCTCGGGGGACTCAACCTCGAGGCTAAAGACGCTGACAACGTGACGAAGGTAACCACACACACACACACACACACACACACACACACACACACACACGCACACACACACACACCTGTTTAGCACTTTTCCCTCTTCCTCCTTTATATTATGTGTATGTGTGTGTGGTATATAATAAAACCAGTATCGTGAACCTTTTCCTCCTCTTCCTCCTCCTCCTCCTCTTCCTCCTCCACAGATGTTTTCAGACCGTCACTTCGGCGTATGTCATGACCTCACCTCGCAGCTCTACTCGTCCACACTGTCGCCCTACAAGAACACAACCTTCAGGTACGAGCTGAGGCACCGTGGAAGTCACTCCTTGACCGAACTTTTCAATCTCACCATTGGACAGGAATGTAAGCTATCACAAATTTCTTTAGTTATACCATAGTTTTGATAAGTTTTCTACTATTATATGTGAATAGAAAATGAATATATATTAGGGGTAACTATGTCTTTTTGTGCCCTGACTGTTTTCTCCGTCCAGGGATATCTCACCTGGACGACTTGTTCTATCTGTTCGAGGGAGGAGTGCTGTTCTCACCTATTGAGGGGGAGGAGGACCATAAACTAAGGAAAATTATGTTGAAGCTGTGGACTAACTTCGCTGCTACTGGGTAAGGGTTTATGAAGACTACTACTCCTACTACTACTACTACTACTACTACTACTACTACTACTACTACTACTACTACTACTACTTTCCTTCCCTCCTCTAGGAACCCTACGCCTGATGACTCCCTTGGGTTTACGTGGGAGCCAATGCAGAATGGAAGCCTTGACTACCTCGCCCTCCAGCCCACGCCAGTCATGGAGGAAGACTACAAACAGGAGGTGTGTGTGTGTGTGTGTGTGTGTGTGTGTGTGTGTGTGTGTGTGTGTGTGTGTGTGTGTGTGTGTGTGTGTGTGTGTGTGTGTGTTCTTATCCTCCTCCTTTCCCTTCTAAAACATCGCTACTCCTCTTTATGATCCTTCCCCTCCCTCTATTTCCTGCTTCTTACGTTCCTCCTCCTCCTCCTCCTCCTCCTCTCACTCCTTCATTAGCTTTTTTCTTTTTTTTCCATACGGTTCTCCTACTTTATCTCCTTCATTTGCTCTCCTCCTCCTCCTCCTCCTCCTCCTCCTCCTCCTCCTCCTCCTCCTCCTCCCCCTCCTCCTCCTCGCTCCACTGCCCTGCTATCATACTAAAAATAAAGCCTTGGAGAACGGACTACTAAGGCACTAAAGGAAGTAGTCTCGTAGTCAACAAATAGGGTTTAACTGCGTGCTTCTTCCTGTGTTTCCATCCTCCTCCTCCTCCTACAGCCCTCTTCTTCTTCCTTACAGACACGTGATTTCTGGTACTCACTGCCCCTCAAACAAAACTTATACCTCCACCCTGAGCGCGTCCTCAACCTAGTGTACACGCCCATCGAGGAGGACACGCCCATCGAGGAGGACACGCCCACCACCACGGACACCATGGCACCAGTTGAGGCAGTGCTTGAGGAGCCGCCGAAGGACAAGGACGAGCTTTGAGGCAACACTCCGAAGGCAATACTCGCATTGAACAGGATTACCGTTGGAAATAAATGAAATCTTTCCTTATTGTTGCATTATTGACCTTACTTCTGCTGGAGGAGGAGGAGGAAGAGGAAGATGAGGAGGAGGAGGAGGAGGAGGAGGAGGAGGAGGAGATAGTCAGCATCTCGTGTCTCATTTTGTCGAGTTTTGGCGTCTGGGTAAAAAAAGTGGCGAGTGTTGGTGTTCCATTAGCGTGGGACATGATGTATAGCGAGGCATTGTTCCGGGCTGGGGACGCGGCCTGCTAATGGAGCAATTGTCTATCTACCCGTGCGAGGAGGTGATGGCGACACTACCACCACCACCACCACCACCACCACTGATAGAGAGAGAGAGAGAGAAGTAAATAGTTTGGTAGAAATAGCGCTTCAAATCTGGACACGCAAGAAGAATGGAAAGTTAGAAGATAATCCAAGGTAGAATTTATTGTTAGACCTGAAGAAGGAATACATAACGAAGGAGGAGACGTAGCGAGGGTGTTAAGGAGGCACTGAACTAAAGTATAAAGGCCTAGACATCTGTAAGGGTGAAAGGCTTATGTGGGTACAGTGTGAGTTGGACTAATGTGATTTATGAGAGGAGAGGACGATGGGCGGTCTACAATATCCTTGACCATAAGCGTAACGAGGCAATCAGGATGAACCATTGTTAAGAATCCTGCGCCGGTGAAGTCCTACAAAGATCGATGTGAAATGGAAGGAAGAAAACGAAGTAGGAAGAAATGTTTAAATAAGGGAATACGTAAAATAAAAAGTAAGAGATTTAGAAATATAGAATAAGATAATAGTAATAAGAATAATAATGATAACGAACTTTCTCTCTCTATAAATACTACAACAATAACTTCACGACTTTAAGCTAGCCAATCATCCATTCTTTCACATTATTTCGCCTGCATTCCTTTAAGTTATATTCACACTTTAAATACATAATATACAAAGGAATGGACGCTGGCAATACATTATAATATCCACGTATAGATAGAGAAGGTGAGGAGGGTTGGGTATGGCAAGAACACTGCATCTTCACCACAATACTAAATCAGATATTAATTATGGGTTTGGGAGAGAGGAAAGAGATGAAAGGGAGAGAGGGAGGGAAAGCGAGTGTAAAAATAGCAATGAAAAGGTAGGATGAGGTAATTACGAGGTACAAAAGCAGGTTGGATATAAGAGTGCGTGAGTGTGCGTGAGTGTGTGTGTGAGTGTGTGTGAGTGTGTGTGTGTGTGGGGGGGGGGTGAAAACACTTCGGAGGATCAGACTGCACCGGCGTTGTGTGACTCAATAATCCTTGGGTGGGAGCTATGTGATTTACTTTGACTTTGAAATATTGCAGGTTGAAAAGGTGACTCTTCAGACCTATGGGTATGCGATGGTACTCTTTTCTGCCTCTTACTCCTACTTCTACGAACATTGAAAAAAAGGAAAGAAAAAAAGTGAGATAAACGTCAATACGGTAAAGACTCTCTCTCTTCTCTCTCTCTCTCTCTCCTCTCTCTCTCTCTCTCTCTCTCTCTCTCTCGTCTCTCTCTCTCTCTCTCACAGTAATCTGACACACTTTTTCCTCCGTGTCCTGGCTCACACTGCAGTAAAACTCACTACACTTAACACTTCTCTCCGTGATCACTTCATTTTTCACCTTTCATCCTCTTCTCTCTCTCTCTCTCTCTCTCTCTCTCTCTCTCTCTCTCTCTCTCTCTCTCTCTCTCTCTCTCTCTCTCTCTCTCTCTCTCTCTCTCTCTCTCTCCCTACGGTGACGTTTGGCAGTCTCCTCTTAGATGGAGAGTTACGAGGGCACTCCGGAGGGAAGTGAGATCTTCATAACTCTCTGATGACACTAAACAGCGATTTCACCTTAGGCAGCCAGGCAGCGAGGAGAGAGAGAGAGAGAGAGAGAGGAAGGTAGAGAGAGGGAGAGTAGCCCCGTTCAGGAGAGTCTCACCACCACCACCACCACCACCACCACCACCACAGCCTCGTAGGAAGGGGTGGGTGAGAGTCCGAACATTTCCGCCCATTACCCACTTTTGTTGTCAGAATTATGAAGAGTTACGATTCTGCTGAGAGGAAGTGAGAGGTATTGTAACGAGGAGTCTGCTTCTGTTCTGCTCTCTCTCGCTCTCTCTCTCTCTCTCTCTCTCTCTCTCTCTCTCTCTCTCTCTCTCTCTCTCTCTCTCTCTCTCTCTCTCTCTCTCTATGATAAAAAAAACACCCAATATTTAACTTTCCCCTTCGTTCACTCTGACTCCCTCATCCTTTTTTCCCCTCAAACTCTTCTTTCAGCGACAGTTTTCCTCGATTCTAAAGTTTTCCAGGTGACTTGTGGAGCGTGAAATGTGACACAATAAACAGCATCTTTCCTTAATTAGCTGCGGAGGGGGAGGGGGGGAGGGAGAGAGGAGAGCCAAGCAGAACACAGGTAGACACAGGTGGATAGGAGGTGGTGAGGTTGTGGGGAGTGTTTGAAAGATAGCTTGTAACTCTTTGTTTGTGTGTGTGTCTGGTGTGGTGTCCGCGCGCTTTTACTCTCTACAACATTTTAGTCTTAGCTCAAAAGTGTATTATTTCAGGTTTGTTTATATTCTGATACGTTAATATATTGTTTGTATTAAATGTATGACTGTATTTTCTCCCTTGTATATGATAGGGGAATATTTTGAACTTTATAATATGAAAAAAAAAAAAATACTGAAGTAGAAGAGATATGAAAGTATGAATTGACACGAACGAATTGACGTTAAGACATACTATACACACACACACACACACACACACACACACACACACACACACACACACACACACGAGAGACGTACACAAATAGTAAGGAAGGCTAATGAAAGCTTTTGATAAATGAATCTTGGGGTTTTGGGAGTTTCATAAGAACATACAAATTCAACCCTCCTCCTCCTCTTCCTCCTCCTCCTCCTCCTCCTCCTCCTCAAGAAAATTACGTAATACCCAATAGAGAAACAGAAGGATATAAAGAAGCTTATCATCCTACCACACAGTCCCCCCGGTGCCCGTCCTCTCTAGATTGCTCAGTAGGAAAGGTTGTGTTGGCAAGACTTTTACCAACTCAAAACATTACAGCGGAGGTGAAGGTGGTGGTGGTTGTTGTAGTAGGAGGAGTAGTAGTAGTAGTAGTAGTAGTAACAGTATCACTTACTACTACTACTACTACTACTACTACTACTACTACTACTACTACTACTACTACTACTACACTTCTACCTCTAAATAAACAAACACACAGACAGTAGAATAAGCTTGTAATGTAATGTACGGCGGCTTGTTTTGCAGTACGACTCCATATACCCACGAGTACGAGCACGGCCACGAGTACGAGCACGGCCACGAGTACGAGCACGGCCACGAGTACGAGCACGGCCACGAGTACGTAAGTGTTAGTGTAGTGGAATGTAAAGTGTATTCGTCCGTAACGGTACGAACGTAATATTTGTAACACGAACGTTTTGTATGTAAGTTTGAAGCGAATCACGTAAAGAAGATTAGAGGAATTAGGGGGAGTCTGCCCCTTACCCCCCCTTTGCCCCCCTTAGATCTGCCTCCCTCTCTCATCCCCCTTAGTTTGCCTCCCTTCCCCTCACCCCCCTTAGCCTGCCTCCCTCCCCCTCATCCACCCACAAGCCAAAGAGATTACAGTGCAAAATTAGGTTATTTTTCTTTTCTCAAATAAAGAATAACTGAAATAACTTGTGAAATAAATAATTGAACAGCGGAAATAATAGATAACTGAACCTTCCAAAAATTGTATCGCAGTACCTAAAGACACATTTTTTTTTTTGTCTTTTTATTTTTATTTTTATTTTTATTTTTTATCCTTTTTCTTTCAATTCCCAGACGACACAGGGAAGTTATTATGCATTTTGAGGCAAATTGTAATATTGAATGGAAATGTAGAAATAATAATAGTTTTTCCTCCATTTTCTTAAGCTGACATGATACTGATTATTCTATTATTATTTCTAGTCTAAGTCACATTAGGAAGGAAAATCTCAACCTGTCTCACTTTATCTACCTCTTATATATTCTCTCTCTCTCTCTCTCTCTCTCTCTCTCTCTCTCGTCCCTTTACTCACTCCCCTTACCCCTTCCACTCACATCCCCTCCACACAGTACACACACACACACACACACACACACACACACACACACACACACACACACACACTCCCTCTCCCGACTGGTTCTCTTATTACTCCTGACAGGCCAATTTCTCAAGTAAGCCTTAAATCTAGGAAGCGGGAGTCGACACTAATCTGTAAGCTGATTCCTTGGCTTCTCTTGTTTTATGGTTGCCTGGGCCGCGCTGGTTAAGCTTCTCTAGTGTTTGAGCTGCGTTGTCGAGGCGAAACTAACGCAAGGGGATGTTACGTGTTCTTGTGGTTTTGATCTTGAGTTTTGTTATTGCTGTTGTTGTGGTGGTGGTGGTGGGTGGATGGGTAAGTGTATAGGATAGAAATGAATGTAGGAGGGAAGATAGGAGTGTAGGATGAAAAGCATGGAAGGAGTGAGATGGATTGAAGTCCTATCATACTCCTCATCACCACTATCACCACCACCATCACCACCATCACCACCACCACCACCGCCTCAAGGTTGCCTCTGCTCCACACTGAGGGACACTGTCTGCTTCATGCTATGTTTCTTATTTGGTCAGGGGAGGGAAGAGGGTAGAGGCCTTACTGAGGAGGGGGAAAGAAGGAGGAAAGACTGAGGGGAAGATGTGTTACTGGGGGAAGCTGCAGAAAGATGGGGAAGATGACACACTGCATGGGGGTGTAAGGGGAGGTGCAGGGAGGGGAAGGAATGGGTGAGAGTGAGGGGAGAATGGGTTATTGAAGTGTGTTAGGTTGGGGTGAGGTTGTGGGGTTGACAGCACTACTTTGGGATGCTGTGGCTGGGAGAGGAAGGGTTGGGGAAGGCAGGGGAGGGTTGGGGAGGGCAGGGAAGGATTGGGGACGGTAGGGGAAGGGTTGGGAGGGCAGGAGAGGGTTGAAGCAGCGCGAGGTAGACAAAATAGCGAAATAAGATTCTTGCCTCACTTTCAAACACATTTTTCTTCATTTTCTGCCCAAGTACAGTACGTTTACAGGCAGCGTGTGTTGTGCATCGACCATTCCATCTAACTTGGCAAGGTTGTTATGTCCTTTTATCTCTCATAGGTCGCAACATGCAGAACAAGAGTGACCTATAAGTTGATAATAAACAAAAATAACTAAACTATTGATCAATCCTTTCATAGAGTAATCTGATAACGATGATAATTTACCAATATAAGAACAAAAAAAAGTTAGAGATAAAAATTGATACAGATTTTTAGAAGTTTTTTTCAAGGTCAAATTCCATCTATCACCCCTACACACCCTAAACACACCCACACCCTATGGACACCCCTCCCATCACCCTAGCTGGCTTTACACTTCACTCAAACCCTCCCCACACAC
>JAPQNM010000011.1:2376254-2378754 GCA_029783475.1 Metacarcinus magister | reverse complement strand
GGAGGAGGAGGAGGAGGAGGAAGAGAGGAGGAGGCAGACAACCAGAAAAAGTGCAATTTAACCTAAAACTTCCTAGCATTTGAACCCCCAATATCTACATCTTCAGGAGGAGGAGGAGGAGGAAGAAGAAGAAGAGGAGGAAGAGGAAGAGGAGGAGGAGGAGGAAGCAGACCCCTTTCCCTGCCTTGCCCTGCAGCAGCTTAGTGTGCCTGTGTCCTGAGGGGGGAGCAGCCACCCCTCTGTCGCCCCCTTTCCCTGGGCAACGCAAGATAAATGGGGCATCGAAATTCCACAATGATCCCTGCGTCCATGTAATCCAGAGTGACAAAGGCGAGAGAGAGAGAGAGAGAGAGAGAGAGAGAGAGAGAGAGAGAGAGAGAGAGAGAGAGAGAGAGAGAGAGAGAGAGAGAGAGAGAGAGAGAGAGAGAGAGAGAGAGTAGAGTAGACAGCCACCAGACAGCCAGCCAACCGTGATACAAATATAGCAACAAACAGATACACACACACACACACACACAAAACAGACCAACAAACATTAACAAAACAAAAATTACAATACTCAAAACAAACAAACAAACAGGAACAAACAATAAAAACACACACACCCACCCACACCAAACCCACACACACACACACACACACACACACACACACAGACAGAATAATATCACCCTCCCCATCTTCTCTCAGACCTTCCTACCAACAATAAAATAATACGAGTAACACCATTAACCATTGTGTTCAAAGAAGGAGGGAGGGAGGGAAGGAGGGAAGGAAGGAGGGAGGGGAGGGAGGGAGGGAGGGAGGGAATGCTTATAACCTTGTGAGGGAAGGCAGTATGTATCATGAGGCAGGAAAGATGAGGGGAGTCAGGAAGGGAGGGAGGGGAGGGGAGGGAGAGGGGAAGAGTGAGGGAGAGAAAGGGAAGGACAGCTGGAAGGGAAGGGAAGGGAAGGGGAGGGGAGGTAGAGGGAGAAAGACAAGGATATATGGAAGGGGAGAGGAAGAACAAAATGAAGGGAAATTGGTGAACAGTGGAGGTGAAAATAAAATGGGAAGACGGAGGCGAAAGAGGAGGAAGAGGAGGAAGAGGATACGATAGAATAAGAGAAGAGAAAATATGCAAAAAGGAGAAGGAAGAGGAAGAGGAGGAGGGAAGAAAAGGAAGAGACAATCAAATCAAATAATTACCAAATGAGAGTCAAGCCAAAAAAAATATGAAGGAAAGTGTCGAAAAATGAAACAAAAATTAGGTTAAGAAGAGTTAGATGGAGATTAAAAAGAGAAGAGGAGATGAGAAAGAAGATTGAATTGGCAGGAATGAAGGAAGGGAGACAGAGAGGGGAGGCGAGGCGAGGCGAGGCGAGGCGAGTGAGCAGGAAGTAGGAATAGCTACAGGGAACAAGAATGAAAGAGGGAGAGAGAGAGAGAGAGAGAGAGAGGAAATAGTAAAGGGAGATGAGAGAAAGTGCAATAAAAAAAAAAAAAAAAGTCTTACTATAGTTCTCTCTCTTTTTCCTTTTTTCATAAATACCACAACGAGAAGAAATTTAGGACACACAATGATACAATTACAGGTTAATATCAGGTGAATAATGCTTTAAAATACACCTTTCCTGTACTTTAAATAAAAACTTCTGACATTATAACATATTTAGCTTCCTATAAAAACTCTATTATAGCACATTACCTTATTAATGAGGCGGCGACAGGTGACAGGTAAGGATCATTTAGCTAGCCAGGTAACACCACAACCTGAGGAATGAAGGGAAAGAAACATGTATGATTATAATATTTTTCTCTTAAATATTGTTTCAAATTATTAATGTGACTCTCTGATTGTCAATAAAATATAATAAAAATCCTACTGTAGTTTGTAGTAAGTATATGAATCTATTTTATTGTTTTGTCTACCATATAAATAAATGAGTCTATGATTTTTATGAGACATTCAAATAAAATTACTTAAGTTAATATTTCTGTCACTCACTAGATAGTTTAAAATAGATCAAATATTTCTGAACATTTATACCGCTCGTGTATTTAGAAGGTGTGTGTGTGTGTGTGTGTGTGTGTGTGTGTGTGTGTGTGTGTGTGTGTGTGTGTGTGTGTGTGTGTGTGTGTGTGTGTGTGTGTTTTATCAGATGTGCTTTAAATATAGTAAGTAATTTGTAAAAGAAAGTGAAAAGGAGACGATAAATAATATGAAAAAAATACAATACAAAAATGCTGTTAATTAAGAGTGATAATCAGACACAAAGACATTTAAACGAAACTTAAAAGAACAACGAAAAAAAACAAAAAAAAACGAAAACACTAATGACAAAAAAAACAAAAAAACAAGTTAAAAAAATACAATAAATAAAATTCTTCGGAAATGAATAAGAAAAAAAAAAAAAGAGAGTAACAAAAGAAGAAATAGAAAAAAGATACACACACATAACGAAGCTAGAATAAGAAAACGAAGAGAAATAATTAAGTAGCGAGAGAGAGAGAGAAA
>JAPQNM010000011.1:2361254-2373754 GCA_029783475.1 Metacarcinus magister | reverse complement strand
TGCCACCATCCAACTGCAGTTAAACCTTTGTGGTGCTAACAATGTCTCTCCACCACCACCACCACCACCACCACCACCACCACCACCACAGTACTTCTCACCACCACCACCACCATCACTATCATCACCACCACCACTGTCATTTTTATTACTATTATCATTATTATCATTATTGTTATTATTTCAGGGATATTAAAACCACATTATTTCAAGGATGAAAGTGTAGCCAAAAATGTTTAAAATCGAGCCACACAAACACCTCATTACCTCAATGGCAAAAACTCATTATTTCCAGGAATGTAAACACCTCATCCTATCACCGCCAAACCTCATTATTTCAACGCCATAAAAATCTCATTAATGCGAGAGAGGAAGAGACGAAAATATATATACAAGTTAAGATGAGGTTGATGTGATTAGGATCTTCTTCTCTTGAACCACTGGAGCCAAAACTCAAAAGACCAAGGAGAGGAAAAGAGGAAAAGAGGAAAAGAGGAAAAGAGGAAAAGAGGAAAAGAGGAAAAGAGGAAAAGAGGAAAAGAGGAAAATAAATTACACAGGAATTTATAAAGAAAAAAAAGACAAGAAAATATGTATAAAGTGAAATGAAATAGAAAAGAAAACTGTAGAAAAAAATAACTTCAATGAAAAAAAATACTTAAGATTCATCAAAAAATCATAAAAATATCTATGAAAAAAAAATTGTAAAAGAATAAAAGTTAGAAGTAATAAAAACAACAACAACAACAACAAGATGAAACATACATATCCTGCCCCACAACCACAAACAGAAAAATCAAATCACTAAAACAGGGAACAAAACACGGAAAAAAACACACACAAAAAATAAATCACCATACACACTATTTACCATCCATACACCAACAACACAACACCACCCTAGCCCACCCCTACTGACCCACCCCACCCCCAAAAGAGGATGGGCGGGTTGGGGGGGTGGGGGTATGGGCGTATAGGAACAACATGACACGGCTTATGTCTATGAATTTAATTGTCTGGTCAACAAGGTGAGTTTAATAGCCCGCCGATCCGTATCTGTTGTATGCAAATGCGTTGAATAATGTAAAACGAGTCCCCCGCGTCACGCCCAGTAATCCCAGGACGGGCCAGCTCAACCCCGACACTATCACGCCGCCCCACAAACTGCTGCTGCTGCTGCTGCTGGAGGAGGAGGAGGAGGAAGAGGAGGAGGAAGCAGGAGGTAGAAGAGGACGATGGGATATGAAAGAGGGAGGAGGAAGAGAAGGAGAAGGAGAAGAAGGAGGAAGCAGGGATAGAAGAGGAAGAGAAGGAAGAGGAGAAGTAGAAGGAGGAGGAGAAGGAAGAGGAGGAAGGACAGGCTATGCAAGGAGGAAGAAAGAAGACACACCTTCTCTTCTCTCTCTCATTCTCACCTCCACCAAACCTTTCCTCTTTATCTCCTTATCTCTCTACCTCCACCTCCGTTCCCTTCCCTCCACTTCCCTCCACTTAGCGGCTCAGTACTCCACCAGCATTGACATCGCCCTCCACTCCACTCCACTCCACTCCACTCCACTCCGCCATCCACTCACTCCCTCGCTCTAAAGTAAATAAAACAAAGGAAGGTAGATTTTTTTCGTGACTCAAAGAAAGTAAGAGAAATAATTGTCTCTTTGTGTGAAAGTTGATTTTTTATTTTTACTTCTATTTCTATTTTGTGATTAAACTCATTTTTTTTTTCACTCGCTGTTTCTGTATGTGTATATATAAGTATGCATGTATGTATGTATGTATGTATGTATGTATGTATATATGTATCGTGCCTGACTAGTTATCTGTACCTATCATTTACCCATTCACCACCACTACCACCACTACCACCACCACCACCACCACCACCACCACCACCACCACCACCACCACCACCACCACCACCAGGTACAGAGGCTGGCATTAACCATACAGTACAAGGCATTATTTCCCCGCCTTCTGAACACCTATGGAAGGATGGAAAAGGACTAATCCGACCTAACTTATGCAGCACATCACACATCGCGCCAAAGGGAGACACACGGGGGCCCACGCGACACACTCAGCTTATTTATTCCATACATGTACAGTCAATCCGGCTGCCCAAGTGCTGCCGACCTGCCCTTGAATAAATGAATAACCAACAATGAATGCAACTCTACTTTACTGCTTCTCCCTCAATGATTCCTCTTCTCACTTTTGTCTTTTTGAATGATTTTATATTTTTTTTCTCTTTTCTTATTGATTCTATCTTTTTCTCCTTTTCTTTCTTTCGTACTGTCTTTCTTATTCATTTTTTATCTTTTTTCTTCTCTCTTTCCTTCTGTTTCTTTCTCTTTTCTTCTTCTATCTTCTTCACAAAATCATTCTCTCTCTTTCTCTCTCTCTTTCAAGAAAATATTTAAACCACAACAAATCAACATTTTTACCCTTCATCACCTCCTCCTTTCCCTCAGATTAAGTTCTCTCCCCCTTTACCTCCCTCCTTACCTCCCCTCTTTTCCCTTAGACGCCCTTTCCCCTCACACTCTATAAAAAGTTTAACCCCTGTATTATGAGATGAGCCAAAGGGGGGGAGGGGGGGAGGAAAAAAAGATGGTGGCAGGGGGGAAGAAAAGGCTACATTTTGTCCTTCTTTATCAGCCAAGGAGAGAGGAGGTCGAGCAAATTCTCTTCAAAGTTCCTCGTCTTGCCCACGTCGACTCCTCATCTCCTTCTGCTATACTTTTCCCTTCCTTGGCAGTCGAGGGGAGGAGAAATATTTTTTTTACGAGGTGGACGAGGAGCAAAAGTTTAGCCCTGACGGTCCTCCTCCTCCTCCTCCTCCTCTTCTTCTTCTTCTTCTCCTCCTTCTCTTCCTCCTCCTCCTCCTGTTTGTCCTAACCTCAGAGACCCTTGGGATGCCTCACCCCATCAATCATCTCGTGTGTGTGTGTGTGTGTGTGTGTGTGTGTGTGTGTGTGTGTGTGTGTGTGTGTGTGTGTGTGTGTGTGTGTGTGTGTCTTAATCAGGAAAATGCGTGAAACTAGTGAACGATATTAATGATGAAAACCAAATTAATCTTAACTGAAGCTGGAAAAAAAAAGAAAGTGATGGAAATGCAAAGATAAAAACAGATCAACTTTTACATCAATTATAAAACAGAAGAAAGAAAATAAAGAAACAAAAACATTAGGAAGATCAAGATAATCCACTACAATCTCTCTCTCTCTCTCTCTCTCTCTCTCTCTCTCTCTCTCTCTCTCTCTCTCTCTCTCTCTCTCTCTCTCTCCTCATTCTTTCACTTCCTCCCTCGTATCCTTCCTCCATTTCCCTTCTTCCTTCTCTCACTTCCTACCTCCACCTCCTCCTCCCCTCACCCCCCCCCAACATCAGTCCCCTCCCGTCCCCCCCCCTGCCTAGCCGCTCCGTACATCAAATCAAGGGGACTCGAGGGGTACCGACAGTCAAAATAGGAGAGAGAGAGAGAGAGAGAGAGAGAGAGAGAGAGAGAGAGAGAGAGAGAGAGAGAGAGAGAGAGAGAGAGAGAGAGAGAGAGAGAGATTGTAGTCTGGTATGAAATGAAGGGTTGGAGAGAAGCGGGGACTGAAATAATTATGAATACATTCTTATATAATGGATAAACACGAGTACTTTGATTAATGTGGTGGCGTACACACACACACACACACACACACACACACACACACACACACACACACACACACACACACACACACACACACACACACACACACGGGAAGAAGAAAAATAATAAAAGCTATCCCCTCTTCTTTTCTCTTTCTCTTCCTCCTCCTCCTCCTCCTCCTCCTCCTCTTCTTCTTCTTCCTCCTCCTGGCCTAACTCCCTTGTCACCTCGTCTGAGAGCAAACTACAATGACTATCGACACCCTGGAACACCCTGCGGGACGCCATGACTCACTCGCCTCCCTAAACAACACCAACACCAACACCAACACCAAATGAAAACCCCCCCCAAAATAGAAAAATAAATAGAAATAACTAAACTGAACTACTAAAATCGATCACTACAAAACCCTAAGGACGTATATATAGATTTTTTTTTCTTGATATATATATATTATGAGATTTTGAGCACAACTTCACTGTGTATATATATAAAAAAAAATATAAAATAAAATAGGAAAATGAGAGAAAAATATTGAGAGTCTCTTCTTCACGTGTATTTCCTCCTCCTCCTCCTCCTCCTCCTCCTCCTCCTTCCCCTTTGACCCTCCCCAGACGCACTTTGGGAAATAAGGTCACATCAATCTTGACATATTTCTCTCCTCCGAGGCTCCCTTCAACGCTCTCTGATGTAACTTCGAATTTTACGGTAGAGATATCCGATACGAGAAGGAGGGAGGGAGGGGAGGGAAGGGAGGGAGGGAGGGAGGGAGGGAGGAGGGAGGGAGGGAGGGAGGGAGGGAGGGAGGGAGGGAAGCGTCGAGGGCCTGAGGGGGTGAGTGAAGAAGGGAAGATGATGGGAAAGGAAGGGAGAGGGAGGGAAATGTAGGCTGGGTACAGGGAGGATAGAAGACGAAAGGGTGCAAAGGGAGGAAAGGAAAGGGGGTGAGGAAAAGTGAAGGGAAGGGAGAGGAAAAGTGAAGGGAATTTCTCTCACTTTTTGAAGGAGGGAAGGTTAGGAGGGAAGGGGCAAAAAGGGGGATAGTAGTGAACGTTGTAGGTGAGGAAGGAAGGGGAGTAGAGGGGAAGGGAGGGGAGTAGAGGGGAAGGGAGGGGTTGGTATCAGGTATTAGGTGTGTTATATTATAGGCTTACATGTGTGTAGGTGACAGCCCGACACACACACACACACATACACACACACAGGTACACGCACACACAGGTACACACACACACACGAAAAAAAATCTAACGAAAAACACTAATTAATATACTTTCTATAACTAACTTTCAAGAACATATACCAACATTAATTAAGAGTCACCTGAAGCTCACCTGTGTCCTCTCCTCACCTGTATATGATCACACCTGACCTGCTTCAAGCGAATCGTCTAGTAAAAAGGTTCAGAATCGATTATATCCTTCCGTGATTCTCCTTAAAATGATTCCAATAATTTACATAACAATATTATGACTTTCCTCTTAACTGTATCGAGTTTCTCTACGTCAACCATGTCTGTAATCTTCTCTCCTCCTCCTCCTCCTCCTCCTCCTCCTCCTCCTCCTCCTCACGATGAAACACGAAACCAAAAATCTATCTTCCTTCCCTCTACTTCATTCCCTCTTTATCGTTTCTCCTCCTCTCCTCCTCTCTTCATCGCCCTATTTTCCTCCTCCTTCCTCTTCTCTATCCCTTCCTCCTTTCTCCTCCTCCAGAAGCTCCTCTCTCTCTAACTTTTCCTCTTCCTCTCTCTCTCTCTCTCCTCTTCCTCCTCTCTCTTTATCGTCATATCTGTAACGTTTTCCTCTCAATTTTTGTCTTTCTTTGACTCTCTCATGAACATAGAGAAAACATTATCACTTTTTATCTTTCCCTCCACTTCCCACACCACCTGTCCACTCCCTCCACTCCCTCCACTCCCTCCACTCCCTCCACATACCTTCACACGCACCTTTCCCCTCGCTTGTTATCCCTCACTCCCCACCTTTCACTCCACAAGTTATGTCGAGAAGGAAATAACATCACATCAGAAGCATTTTAAAGCACCTCGTTCTGCTGTGAGGGGAAGGGAGAGGTGGAGGGGAAGGAGGGAGGGGAAGGAAGGAGAGATAGAAAGGTGGGGGGAAGGAGAGAGAAAGGGAGGGGAAGGAGAGCAAGGGAGGGGAATATAGAAAAGTAAGGGGAGGTTTTTGAGAGGAAAAGAGAGAAAGGGAGGAGTAAAGAGGGGAAGTAGGGAGAGAAAAAGAGAGAGAGAGAGAGAGAGAGAGAGAGAGAGAGAGAGAGAGAGAGAGAGAGAGAGAGAGAGAGAGAGAGAGAGAGAGAGAGAGAGAGAAACAATCAGGCGAGTGGACCATCATCAGGAGGTCGTCATGCAGATCAGGTTCTCATTTTTCGAAGCTGTGGTTACCTGAGACTGTGTGTGTGTGTGTGTGTGTGTGTGTGTGTGTGTGTGTGTGTGTGTGTGGGTGTGTGTGTGTGTGTGTGTGTGTGTTTAACTTCACCTCACCTGTCCACTCTACTTACTCTACACTTCACCAATCAACCCACGTTCGATTCTACCTGTACTGCACCTGTGTACTGATTACCTGTGTGATTACTTACGACACAGGTATCATAAGGGGGGGGGAGGGGGGGGATAGGTCGTAAGTGTGGTACTCGTGTTGATGACTTCTTCAATGGTTGCCTGAACGACCTACACCACGTTTAAAGGCAAAAAAAAAACACCAGGAAGCACCAGGGAGCAGTACTAACTTATACATACATACATACATACATACATATATGACTAGCGCTCTTAACTTCTGATACAACACACACACCCACACCTACACACACACACACACACATGGAGATAATATCCAGCATCAGCCTCCAGCCAGAGAGAGAGAATTGCTTCACATTAGCTGATTAATTTCAACAGGACTCCGAAAATTATAGGCAGCGTTTGTTTCATTCTGGTGACAACAGCGAATTTGTGGCAGCGTTAAGGGCGGCAGCAGCAATGATCGGCCCTTCAATTGACGGGAAGCAGAGGTTATAACGGGTCACTTCACATCCCGCGTGTTGTTGTGTGTTAGGGAGGTTGTTGAGGCGTATTGAGGCCCGCTGACTGATGGTGTGGAGGCTGGGATGAGGGGCGAGGAAGGGGGAAGGGAAAGGGAGAGGGAAGGGGGGAGGAAAGAAGGAACTAGGGATGTAGGGGGTAGGGAATATATATAGATGAAAAGGTAGGAGATAAAGGGAATGATAGGAGGAAGGGGAATAAGGGAAAGAGGGAGGAGGGGAAAGAGGAGGTTAGAATGCTAGGCTGATGTGATGCTATTGCCTAACTTTCTTTCTGACCCTCTCTCTCTCTCTCTCTCTCTCTCTCTCTCTCTCTCTCTCTCTCTCTCTCGCACCCCCTCCCCCCGCCCCCCCAGCAGCAGCAGCAGAGGCCCAAGTAAAGCTCCTTTCAGAAACACGTAGGAAAAAGAGGCTCAGTTTAGCGATCAGAATTCAGCCGCCGAGAAGCTCTGGCAAATTATTACGGAGGTGCCTTGGGCGGGGAGGGAAAGGGGGGGGAGGAGGGAAAAGGGGGGGGGAGGGTGACACAGGGGAAGGGTAGAGGAGAAGGAAGGGAAGGAGGGAGGGAGGGAGGACGGGAGGGAGGGAGTGAGAAGCATTTGACATCACTATTCCTTACCCTCAGTGTGTGTGTGTGTGTGTGTGTGTGTGTGTGTGTGGTGTGTCTTACGTACACATATATGCGGCAGACCATAACACGCAGCAGGACTTGACATACATATACATAATTACTAATGAATGTGTCTGAGAGGTGACGAGGAAGAGGAAGAAGAGGAGGAGGAGGAGGAGGAGGAGGAAGAAGAAGAGGAGGAGAGACAGGAAGATATCACATGCTTACAAATCAGAATATATTAACATTTTGAGGTAAAACTGAGCCTTGGAATGTGACAAGTTAGTATACAAGTTAGTAAGTATGAAGACAGTGTAACCAGCATGCAAGAAACACCTTATTATATTAACACGAAGACGCCGCGCCCCTCAGACTCCCCTCACACGTGGCACAATTTTCCTGCGTTGTGGAAAACTCTATATTAACACATCGTCGGTCTGGGATCTTAATACACACTTCATCAACAACTTCTTCGTTAAAAAGTGATAATAGTAATAAAAAGTAAACCACAATCTTATTATTTTTTTCTTTGCATAGGATTTTTTACTGTTGCTAAGTTAATTTTGTGTATATGTACGTAGTTGTAGCGAGGTTAATTTTAATACACACACACACACGCACACACACACGCACACACACACACACACACACATAACTAAGTATGATAAAAAGGTAGATAATCAAGACAAGACAAGACAATTTCCACCTTAATTCAAACCTTGCATACTACTACTAAATAAACACACACATAAGTTTGCATTAGTTTCACACATCCTCCTCTCAGCCTCCACCACAACACACCACAGCACAGCACAGCACGACAACCTCACCACTGCCGCTGCTGCATCACTACACTCAATGCTGCACCTCAATACAAAAAAATGAAAAACAAGAATGTTACCTTTCAACAGCAATGGAAAAAATGTGCTGAACGCAACACATTAAGTAAGATTGTGCCCCAGAGGCTTTTAAATCCCTGATCTCTCCCCTCTTTTCTCTCCCCTCTTTCCTCTCCCCTCTTTCCCCTCCCTCCTTCCGCTTTCCATCCCTCCCCTCCATTTCCTCTCCATTTTCCTCCTTCTCGCCTTCTTTTTCTCCTCTTTTCCTTCTCTACCTTTCCTCCTTCCTCCTTCACCTCTACAATAACACAAGGATGACAAATTAAAAGGAAAACACAGACATCAAAGACATTTTCAAGTATTCCTTTACCTCCCTTTTCCTTCCCCTCTACCTCTACTCCTTCCTTCTTACCCTCTTAACCTCAACCTTCCCTTCCTTCTTCCCTCCTTTGCTCCCCCCTTACAATATAATTCATCTTATTCAATTTATCACCACCGGAGCGGACTTTTGCCTGCATGTTAAGAGCTGCAGTGTTCCCCGGGGCACACTCTCCTGTAGTTATGATTCCGTCATTATCCTGAAGAAGTGGCCTTAACGCGAGCAATTAGAGAGAGAGGATGGTCCCCTCGAGCGTCCCGGAGAGAAGGAGGAGGAGGAAGAGAAGGAGGAAGAGGGTTACAACACGTCCGGAGGAAAAGTTCACAAGGAGGCGACACTAGGAGGTTATTATCGCCACTCTGAATACAAACTCGGCCTTCACACTTAGCCTGATGAGCCTTGCAACCTTGCCCGTACAACCTCCACGGCTGCCATACCCTCACCAACATGAACCACGTAAAGACTGCAATACATGAATGATAAGAGGAGGGAAGGATGATGGATATGCAAAGTAAGGTATAACTAAACTTTACCTGTCTTTACCTTACCTTTTTTTTTGTTATTGTTAGTGATGTTGATGATTAAGGTGTACGTGCAGGTAGTACTACTTGGCACACCTGTATTTTGTAGAGTTGAGTTAGGTTATTTAGACTGACTGTATCTATAATAATAATAAGTATGAAGGTGATTATAAGAAAAGTTTGATGCTGGGACTATGTATTTATCTATCTATCTATGTCTGTTTGTATGTATGTCTGATTCTCTCACACATACACACACACACACACACACACACACACACACACACACACACCTCCGTCACCTCCACCATTATCGGCACAGAAGGTTCCGTGTCTGATTTTACAGCTTTTATCCCTGGACATATTTTGTACCCGACCTGTCCTCTTCCTCCTCCCCTCTCGCTCTTCAAACACTGCCTCCTCCCTTCCTCCCCCCCACCCCCCCACGCCCCTGCAGAGGAGGAAGACTTGCGCTCAGGAAGACTCGTCCACTCACAGACCTCGATGCTCCGCCCTCTTACCTCCCCTCTTCCATTTCCTCCTCCTTCCTTTCCGTCCCCTTGCCTCCCTCCCTCTCTCTCTCTCTCTCTCCGTTTCGTTTCGTCGCGTCTCGCCTACCCTATAATTTTTCTCTTTTCTAGTTTTTTTTTTTCGTTCTCTCTCTCTCTCTCTCTCTCTCTCTCTCTCTCTCTCTCTCTCTCTCTCTCTCCTCTCTTTATTCTCTCGTTCGCTCCCCTCACCCCCCTTTTCCTCCTTCCTCCCTTCTACCCTCATCATCATCCCTCCCTCCCTTGCTCCTCCCTTCTTTTTTTCTCCCTCCGGCTTTTCTTTTTATTCTCTCCCTCCTCCTTGTTCTCCCTCCGTCTCTCCTTCTTCCCTCCATCATCACACTGTACCGTCAACCAGTCAACTGTATGCAATCACAGTCTACACACACACACGCACACACACACACACAGGTAGGTAGGTAAGCAGGTAGGTGACGTGTGTGTGTGTGTGTGTGTGTGTGATCGCCTCAAGCACATTAACGAGTGTAATCTGGGATAATTACGTTGTGTTTAGGTCATTGAAGGATTGAGAGTCGTTTGGAAAGTCATCTCCTATCCATTCCTATCCTCTCTCTCCTTCCTCCTCCTCCTCCTCGTTCTTATATTTTGTTTATTTATCACTCCTACTTCCACCTCCCTCCTTCCTTCCCTCTCTTCTATTCCTTCTTTTATTCTTCCTCCTTTCTTCCTTTCTCTTGGAACAGCTCAAAGTGTTTTATATTTACATGGAATTTATTTATTTATTTATTTTATTTTTTATTTTATTTTATTTTATTTTTTTTTTTTTGACCTAAAATTGAAATATCATCGACTCTGAATCTGAATATTTACATCATATACCGATTAATTAATTCTGCTAACACACGCATACACATACACACACACGTACACACACACACACACACACACACACACACACACACACACACACACACACACACACACCTCATTACTTATACATTTGATGACTCTGCTTGCTCAGTTTGTCTCTCACGTAATCCTTCTCCACTCCTCCTCTTTTATCTCTCTCTCTCTCTCTCTTTCTCTCTCTTTCATTCTTTTCCTCCCTCTCTCTCATTTTATCTTCCTCCTCCAGATAATGTTCTTTGCAGCTTAATTCTCATTCTTTCTCTCTTCCTTCCTTTACCATGCCTTTCCCATCCCTCCCTTTCTCTTTCTTGTGATTCTCCCAGCGGTCTTTCTTCCCCTTACGCCCTCCTTCCCTCCTTCCCTTCTTCCTCCTTCCCTTCCGGTGGCTCCCGTAAAAAATGTGGCTCTCTGCTATGATACAAAGAGGCACTCGTCCTTCGGCTCTCCGTCACCCGCGCCATTAGGATCCAATCGAACAATAAAAGAGATCGGGCCGAGAAGCAACAAAGCAGAATCGGTGAGGATGATGTAATGTTCGTATATATCAGGCTGTTGAGAGGCAAGGAGGGAGTCAAGGGTGTGTGTGTGTGTGGGGGGGGTGGGGGGGGGTTGGTGTGTGTGTGTTTGTCTGGGAATTCTTAGCTTGATGTAGTCTTGTGTTCTGTTTTTTTTCTGTTTTAATGGTTGGTAATTTTTGTTTTTTGTTGTGTGTTATTTTTGTTCTGGGTTTATAAACTTGTATGTGTGTGTGTTTGTCTCTTCGTTTTTTTTTTTTACATATATATTTATACTAAACATTTTTACGCAACACAAATTTTATGTTTTATTTCACTTTAATAGTATGTTTTTTTTTTTTTTTTTGTCTTCCTCTGTCACGCTCTCGTCTATCAATCAATCAATTAATTAATCCATCCATTTATTCACCCTTAGAGGCAGATTATAATATATTAACAGCAGTGGTAATTGGCTTGTGAGGATTTCGATTATTAGAACGTCACAAATACAGACACACACACACACACACACACACACACACACACACACACACACACACACACATACACTTTATCTATCCAATCACCTATACAAGCAGATTACAGGTTAATTGATAGATCATGTAAGTCTTTACCTGTGTATATATATGTCTCTCTCTTCCCTTTATAAGTTTCTCTATTATTTTATTTTCTATTCTTTATTCCTTCTTCTTTTTTTATTTTATTTTGTAATGTTCTATTTATCTACATTTTTTCTTTTTTTTCATTATGCAATATTTTTTTTTTATTAATCAACTAACAATACTAATGGAAAAAAAAACATAAATAAATAAATAAATAAAAGAGAGAGAAAGAAACCCCACCCAACTAAATAACCTTCACCAGCCAGCCATACATCTTAATCCCACACGAAAATAAAATAAAATAATAATAAAAAAAAATAAATAAATAAGATGAGGAGTCTATTAATCATTTTTCCTCGGCGTCAACGTGTCATCGGTGTTTGTTAGCCTCGTCCTCACAACTAACAGGCTGTGGAGGCCTTTTTTTTATCTTTCTTTTTAGTCTCCCCTTTTACGAGCGTGTGAAGGCCGTTTTTTGTTGTCCCTGCTGTTGATAAAAGGCTGTGTGGTTAGGCCTGACGCTGTGAGTGAGAGAGAGAGTGTGAGAGAGAGAGAGAGAGAGAGAAAAAAAAAAGGGAGAGAGATAGAGAGAGAGCCACCATCCTTATCCACATCATCACCACTTGTGTTATCACCAAAATTATCATCATTACCCATTACTATCACCACCTTCAATGACTAGACGAACTAACGCAGGTGCACTCAAATACACACACACACACACACACACACACACACACACACACACACACACACACACACACAGCTTGAAGAACACATTTTTTCCCTCACTAATTCTCCAGAAAGTTTTAGGAAGTAAAATAAATTCTCTACGTTAGAAACCAAGTAGAGAGAGAGAGAGAGAGAGAGAGAGAGAGAGAGAGAGAGAGAGAGAGAGAGAGAGAGAGAGAGA
>JAPQNM010000011.1:2308754-2356254 GCA_029783475.1 Metacarcinus magister | reverse complement strand
AAAAACTAAGGATGATGTCACCCCTTCCGCCGCCCTCTCATCCACCCCCCTAACACACACACACACACACACACACACACACACACACACACACACACACAGACACACACACACATACACACACACACTGGGAAGTAACACCTGAGCTCAAGAGGAGAGGTAAAGGTTACTCAATACACACATTCTTATACATACATACAAATCTTAGTATGTTATCCTTTCCTTCCCTTGTCCTGCAGTCTTGAAAACCAGCTATAAGGAGTATGAAAGAGAGAGAGAGAGAGAGAGAGAGAGAGAGAGAGAGAGAGAGAGAGAGAGAGAGAGAGAGAGAGAGAGAGAGAGAGAGAGAGAGGTATTAGCTTACTCCCCATATTATTAGGTTTAAACTCCAAACAGGACAAGAAATCCCCGTGTTTGTAATCAGCCATCCTACCCTCCTCTCCTCCCCTTTCCCCTTCCCTCCTCTCCTCCCCTTTCCCCCTTCCCTCCTCCCCCTCCCCTTGTCAGCCACTATCTCGCTCCGTCCACACACTGCCCCGGTACACAGGTCATACAATTGACGTCATACATCTTCTAAACAGCTGTGAAATTTCTCAAGATAACGTAATCTAAAACTGCATCTTCCACTGGAGTATTTTTGAGCGAATGAACAGAACGAGAATACCATAACGAGAAGAAAACAGCACAGAAAAAGAGAGAGAGAGAGAGAGAGAGAGAGAGAGAGAGAGAGAGAGAGAGAGAGAGAGAGAGAGAGAGAGAGAGAGAGAGAGAGAGAGAGAGAGAGAGAGAGAGAGAGAGAGAGAAGACAAAAACACAAGCTGGTGATTCTTTCTAAACGTAATTTGTATTAGTTCGTGTGTAAATATAAATCAGTATATATTTATCTGAATGTTAAATGCATTGTTACGATCAATAAACATAATAAAAACATCTTCGCTTCAGCTGTTAAAGTTCTCAATTAATGTATTCTAAACCCACGTGGATGCAGGAAGGGGAATGAAAGGCTGCATATCGCTGAAGACTGAACAAGAGGCAATACCCAGCGTGCCGCCTCACCCCCTCCCCTCCACACACACACACACACCCACACCAGTATTTAAAGGGCCGCGCTAGGCAGGTCGGGTCAGTCACCATCATGACGCTCTACCTTACTCTTCTCGCCGTCTTGGGTGAGTGATACAGAGGGGAAGCAGGTATGGGTAGATATGGACAGGTGTGGACAGGTATGGACAGGTGTGGGCAGGTGCATTCATTAACACCTGAAGAAGGGAACGTAATTCTTCACGTTCATACATCTCTGATCCTCATATGTTTGTCGTGGTGGTAGGTTTTGTCGAATATAAATTAATATATAATAAATAAAATGAAGTTAGGCCCTGGTATGATGTCACCTTGAGTGTGGATAGACCAGCCTACGTAACACACATACACACACACACATACATCCTAAACAGGTGTAGAGGCTCACACAGGTTGACTAGAGCCTCATCGATCTTTGTAATTTCTATGATTCTAGTCTGATCCTTTCCTCATTGTGAGTAAATGTTATAAATATTAACCAGCTGCTGTTCATGCCAGGCGCCGGCTGCTACGCTTTGGCAGAGGTCCGCTACGACACACCGATCTACAGTGACAATGGAATCCCTTGGCGAGGGAGGGAAGGATTCAGAGATTTATGCCCAAAGACTTCCAACACCACCTACGCCTACGCTCTGGACTTCAAGGTGAGTTCAGACAGCTGGTGAAGAGGATGAAGACGTATGAGTAACTTTATATCCTCTCTACTAAATTTTCCTTCACAGACACAAAGAAAACGTAATGATTGTAATATTTATTGACAGTGGATTAATTTGTTGGCTATCCACTTCCTTCACCTGTCTCTCCACTTGATGCTGACTTAAAGGAAGACTTGCAAGGGGAGTAAAGACCCACACACTTGTCTCTCAGCCTCGAGGGGAGAATCTACCCTCTGGTGACATCTACTTTTAACTCTTTTAGTATGATGACCTCAACGACTTGGACAATATTGGTGGTAACGGCGTGAAGTTTTACTGCCGTGACAATAAGGGCGCCACCGTCGGTTACGTGAGCAGTCTCGAGGGGAAGCGAGGGGAATGGCAAGGTAAGGTGTGCTCGGTTTCTTTACTCGATTTGAAATTCCCACATAACTGGTATGGAAGACGATCTGATGTGATGGGTTTTTTAAATTTTCCGGTTAAATGAATGTTGGTTTTTATTTTTATGTGTAAATTACTTCAATTAGTTACAGTGTCTCTTTAATAGGTATAAAGACGTATAATTGTAACTATGTGAGGAGGAAGAATCGACCTAATTCTTTGGGTTATTTTTTATCTTGTCGTGGGTTGTTTGGGAACTTCGATACCTGGGTGCTGATTATCTGGGAGTTTTCTCATCTTTCCTCCCATGTGTTATCATTAGTGTGGGTTTAATGTGCTGGTGTGCTTCACGGGAGATAGAACTTACACACAGCATTCTCCCACATATCATTACTACTGTGTTTCAACCTTCAACATTACGTCTCTCCCACGTACTACCACAGGCATGAAAAACGTACTGCTGTGTTTAATCTGATACTTTTCACTCCCTTCCCACACACTATAATGAGCAAATTAAGTGTGGTGTTGTATTTCAGCACACTTAATAGTCACCATATGTTAGCTTTCCCACACACACTCACTGACAAGATACATAAACCACACTTCACTCTCCCATTACACACCTGCACACACTCACACACACACACAAACACACACACACATACACCAATCATTCCCTACCTATACCATTAACCTCTAATAAAAACACAGAACCTATATTCTATTTACCCCACATTCAACCTCAACAGGAATTCGTTCGTGCCCCAAAGACGAAAAATTTAAGGGTTTCCGCCTGAGGGTATTCCCGGACCAGGGCACTTGGGGCGATGACTTTGCCGTAGACAACATACAGCTCAAATGTGGGAACGGAACTATCGTAGACGGGCTAGAGGGCGTGTTACCAGAAACTAAGGTAAGGAGGTGAAGCAGAGGGAGTAGTGTGCATGAAGGCGAAGAGATGAAGGAATGAATGTAAAGGTTGGATGTATTTAGTAAAAGATGTAAAATGTAATAGGGAAATATACATGAGAAAGGCAAAGAGTGGAAAATTAGCTTATAACCCAAAATATATAAAAAGCATAGAATAGAAGAAGTACCTGACTGTCTGTATTAACTGATAGATACTGACTGACTGTACTAACTGTATCTAGTGAGTAATTCATTATCACTTCAACTTCTACGTCATTCCAGGAGGAGGAAGAAGTGGAAGTGGACAAGAGTGTGATCAGGAAGTGGGTGGAGGAGGCGGGACGCAAAGTGGAGATAATCCGACAACGTATCGGTAAGTTCCAGGTGAAAAAGAGAGAGAGAGAGAGAGAGAGAGAGAGAGAGAGAGAGAGAGAGAGAGAGAGAGAGAGAGAGAGAGAGAGAGAGAGAGAGAGAGAGAGAGAGAGAGAGAGAGAGAGAGAGAGAGAGAGAGAGAGAGGAGAGAGGAGAGAGAGAGAGAGAGAGAGAGAGAGGGAGAGAGGGAGAGAGAGAGAGAGAGAGAGAGAGAGAGAGAGAGAGAGAGAGAGAGAGAGAGAGAGAGAGAGAGAGAGAGAGAAAAAAAAAAGGAGGTACATAACACCATCATAACACTCTCATAACACCCTCATAACGCCCACATAACACCCTCATAACACCCTCACAACACCCTCTTAACGGCCTTCTAACGTTGTCCCGGCAGATAAGACGAGGATCCACGGTGCATGGGGCTCCTGGGCGTACTGTTCCCCAGACATGTTTGTAACAGGACTCATTACCGTGGTGCAGGAAGGACACATTGAAGACGACGCAGGACTCACGGATGTTATTATCTATTGTGCTTAAGAACCTACCACCACTACTACTATCACTACTACTACTACTACTACAACCACTACTACAACCATTATCAACAGCAATAACAATGATAACAACAGTAAAATTTTTAATATGAATAACAAAAAACAGTTCTTCCTTTACCTCTTCCTCCTTCTTCTCTTCCTCCTTATCCTCCTCCTCTTCCAATACCTTGATTATTCTTTGTTAACTCCCTCTAAATATTATCTGTACTTTATTTTTTTTTTAACTTAAATTATGGGGGTCAGTGTATCGAGATAAAAAAAAAGAAAAGGGTACTAGGTCACTGTATTTATTTTCCAGGACGATGTAAACCTGTTGATATGTTAATAAAATACTTAAAAATACACGTTGTATTATCCACGCCTCAACGATATTGGAAATATCATTGCACCATCTGATACACCTAATTCAACTGTACAACTGTTATTATGAATATTTTTTCTATGACTAATAATTACGCAGTAAAATAAAATCGTATATTTATATAAAAACATGACTTTCCTCCTCATTTTCTCGGAAGCTATTAGATATGGGAAATATCATTACAGCATCTGATACACCTAATTAAGCTGTAAAACTGTCATTATGAATATTTGTTCTATGACTAATAATTACGCAGTAAAATGAAACTTAATATTTATATAAAAACATGACTTTCCTCCTCATTTTCTCGAAAGCTATTAGAGATATTGGAAATATCAATGCAGCATCTGATACATCTAATTAAATTGTACAACTGATATTATGAATATTTGTTCTATGACCAATAATTACGCCGTAAAATTAAACTTTATATTTATATAAATCATGACTTTCCTTCTCATTTTCCCGAAAGCTATTAGAGATATTGGAAATATCATTGCACCATCTGATAGACCTAATTAAACTGTACAACTGTAATTATGAATATTTGTTCTATGACTCATAATTACGCAATAAAATGAAACTTAATATTTATATAAAAACATGACTTTCCTTCCTCATTTTCTCGAAAGCTATTAGATATTGGAAATATCATTGCAGCATCTGATACACCTGATTAAATTGTACAACTGATATTATGAATATTTTTTCTATGACTATTAATTACGCAGTAAAATTAAACTTTATATTTATATAAAAACATGACTTTCCTTCTCATTTTCCCGAAAGCTATTAGAGATATTGGAAATATCATTGCAGCATATAATAGACCTAATTAAACTGTACAACTGTAATTATGAATATTTGTTCTATGACTCATAATTACGCAGTAAAATAAAACTTTATATTTATAGAAAAACATGAATTTCCTCCTCATTTTCTCGAAAGCTATTAGAGATATTGGAAATATCATTGCAGCATCTGATGGACCAAATTAAACTGTACAACTGATATTATGAAAATTTGTTGTATGACTAATAATTACGCAGTAAAATAAAACTTTATATTTATATAAAAACATTACTTTCGTCCTCATTTTCTCGAAAGCTATTAGAGATATTGGAAATATCATTGCAGCATCTGATAGACCTAATTAAACTGTACAACTGTACTTATGAATATTTGTTCCATGACTCATAATTACGCAGTAAAATAAAACTATATATTTATATAAAAACATGAATTTCCTCCTCATTTTCTCGAAAGCTATTAGAGATATTGGAAATATAATTGCAGCATCTGATGGACCTAATTAAACTGTACAACTGATATTATGAATATTTGTTGTATGACTAATATTTACTCAGTAAAATAAAACTTTATATTTATATAAAAACATGACTTTCCTCCTCATTTTCTCGAAAGCTATTAGAGATATTGAAAAAATCATTGCAGCATCTGATAGATCTAATAAAATTGTACAACTGTCATTATGAATATTTGTTCTATGACTCATAATTACGCAGTAAAATGAAACTTAAAATTTATATAAAAACATGACTTTCCTCCTGATACACCTGATTAAACTGTAAAACTAACATTATGAATATTTGTCCTATGACTAATAATTACGCAGTAAACTAAAACCGAAAAATTATATAAAAACACGACTTTCCTCCTCATTTTCTTGAAAGATATTAGAGACATTGGAAATATCATTACAGAATCTGATAGACCTAATTATAATCTACTACTGTCATTATGAATATTTGCTCTAGTACTAATATATACTGAATTTTACTTTTTTAAAAATTACTTTCTTCCTCATTTTCTCGAAAGCTATTAGAGATATTGGAAATATCATTGTACCATCTGATACACCTAATTAAACTGTACTACTGTCATTATGAATATTTGTTCTATGACTAATAATTACGCAGTAAAATAAAACCGTATATTTATATAAAAACATGACTTTCCTCCTCATTTTCTCGGAAGCTATTAGATATTGGAAATATCATTGCAACATTTGATACACCTAATTAAACTGTAAAACTGTCATTATGAATATTTGTTCTATGACTAATAATTACGCAGTAAAATGAAACTTAATATTTATATAAAAACATGAATTTCCTCCTCATTTTCTCGAAAGCTATTAGAGATATTGGAAATATCAATGCAGCATCTGATACATCTAATTAAATTGTACAACTGATATTATGAATATTTGTTCTATGACTAATAATTACGCAGTAAAATTAAACTTTATATTTATATAAAAACATGACTTTCCTTCTAATTTTCCCGAAAGCTTGTGGAGATATTGGAAATATCATTGCAGCATCTGATAGACCTAATTAAACTGTACAACTGTAATTATGAATATTTGTTCTATGACTCATAATTACGCAGTAAAATGAAACTTAATATTTATATAAAAACATGACTTTCCTTCCTCATTTTCTCGAAAGCTATTAGATATTAGAAATATCATTGCAGCATCTGATACACCTAATTAAATTGTACAACTGATATTATGAATATTTTTTCTATGACTAATAATTACGCAGTAAAATTAAACTTTATATTTATATAAAAACATGATTTCCTTCTCATTTTCCCGAAAGCTATTAGAGATATTGGAAATATCATTGCAGCATCTGATATACCTAATTAAACTGTACAACTGTAATTATGAATATTTGTTCTATGACTCATAATTACGCAGTAAAAAAAAACTTTATATTTATATAAAAACATGACTTTCCTCCTCTTTTTCTCGAAAGCTATTAGAGATATTGGAAATATCATTGCAGCATCTGATGGACCAAATTAAATTGTACAACTGATATTATGAATATTTGTTGTATGACTAATAATTACGCAGGAAAATAAAACTTTATATTTATATAAAAACATTACTTTCGTCCTCATTTTCTCGAAAGCTATTAGAGATATTGGAAATATCATTGCAGCATCTGATAGACCTAATTAAACTGTACAACTGTAATTATGAATATTTGTTCTATGACTTATAATTACGTAGTAAAATACAACTTTATATTTATATAGAAACATGAGTTTACTCCTCATTTTCTCGCAAGCTATTAGAGATATTGGAAATATCATTGCAGCATCTGATACATCTAAATAAACTGTAAAACTGACATTATGAATATTTGTTCTATGACTAATAATTACGCAGGAAAAAAAAACCGTAAAATTATATAAAAACACGACTTTCCTCCTCATTTTCTCGAAAGATATTAGAGATATTGGAAATGTCATTACAGAATCTGATAGACCTAATTATAATCTACTACTGTCATTATGAATATTTGCTCTAGTACTAATATATACTGAATTTTACTTTTTTTAAAATTACTTTCTTCCTCATTTTCTCGAGAGCTATTAGAGATATTGAAAATATCATTGCACCATCTGATACACCTAATTAAACTGTAAAACTGTCATTATGAATATTTGTTCTATGACTAATAATTACGCAGTAAAATGAAACTTAATATTTATATAAAAACATGACTTTCCTCCTCATTTTCTCGAAAGCTATTAGAGATATTGGAAATATCAATGCAGCATCTGATACATCTAATTAAATTGTACAACTGATATTATGAATATTTGTTCTATGACTAATAATTACGCAGTAAAATTAAACTTTATATTTATATAAAAACATGACTTTCCATCTCATTTTCCCGAAAGCTATTAGAGATATTGGAAATATCATTGCAGCATCTGATAGACCTAATTAAACTGTACAACTGTAATTATGAATATTTGTTCTATGACTAATAATTACGCAGTAAAATGAAACTTAATATTTATATAAAAACATGACTTTCCTTCCTCATTTTCTCGTAAGCTATTAGATATTGGAAATATCATTGCAGCATCTGATACACCTAATTAAATTGTACAACTGATATTATGAATATTTTTTCTATGACTAATAATTACGCAGTAAAATTAAACTTTATATTTATATAAAAACATGATTTCCTTCTCATTTTCCCGAAAGCTATTAGAGATATTGGAAATATCATTGCAGCATCTGATATACCTAATTAAACTGTACAACTGTAATTATGAATATTTGTTCTATGACTCATAATTACGCAGTAAAATAAAACTTTATATTTATATAATAACATGACTTTCCTCCTCTTTTTCTCGAAAGCTATTAGAGATATTGGAAATATCACTGCAGCATCTGATGGACCAAATTGAATTGTACAACTGATATTATGAATATTTGTTGTATGACTAATAATTACGCAGTAAAATAAAACTTTATATTGATATAAAAACATTACTTTCGTCCTCATTTTCTCGAAAGCTATTAGAGGTATTGGAAATATCATTGCAGCATCTGATAGACCTAATTAAACTGTACAACTGTAATTATGAATATTTGTTCTATGACTTATAATTACGTAGTAAAATAAAACTTTATATTTATATAGAAACATGATTTTACTCCTCATTTTCTCGAAAGCTATTAGAGATATTGGAAATATCATTGCAGCATCTGATAGGCCTAATTAAACTGTACAACTGTAATTATGAATATTTGTTCCATGACTCATAATTACGCAGTAAAATAAAACTATATATTTATATAAAAACATGAATTTCCTCCTCATTTTCTTGATAGCTATTAGAGATATTGGAAATATAATATCAGCATCTGATGGACCTAATTAAACTGTACAACTGATATTATGAATATTTGTTTTATGACTAATTTTTACTCAGTAAAATAAATCTTTATATTTATATAAAAACATGACTTTCCTCCTCATTTTCTCGAAAGATATTAGAGATATTGGAAATATCATTACAGAATCTGATAGACCTAATTATAATCTACTACTGTCATTATGAATATTTGCTCTAGTACTAATATATAATGAATTTTACTTTTTTTTAAATTACTTGCTTCCTCATTTTCTCGAGAGCTATTAGAGATATTGGAAATATCATTGCACTATCTGATACACCTAATTCAACTGTACAACTGTCATTATGAATATTTGTTCTATGACTAATAATTACGCAGTAAAATAAAACCGTATATTTATATAAAAACATGACTTTCCTCCTCATTTTCTCGGAAGCTATTAGATATTGGAAATATCATTGATGCATTTGATACACCTAATTAAACTGTAAAACTGTCATTATGAATATTTGTTCTATGACTAATAATTACGCAGTAAAATGAAACTTAATATTTATATAAAAACATGACTTTCCTCCTCATTTTCTCGAAAGCTATTAGAGATATTGGAAATATCATTGCAGCATCTGATACATTTAATTAAATTGTACAACTGATATTATGAATATTTGTTCTATGACTAATAATTACGCAGTAAAATTAAACTTTATATTTATATAAATCATGAATTTCCTTCTCATTTTCCAGAAAGCTATTAGAGATATTGGAAATATCACTGCAGCATCTGATAGACCTAATTAAACTATACAACTGTAATTATGAATATTTGTTCTATGACTCATAATTACGCAGTAAAATGAAACTTAATATTTATATAAGAACATGACTTTCCTTCCTAATTTTCTCGAAAGCTATTAGATATTGGAAATATCATTGCAGCATCTGATACACCTAATTAAACTGTACAACTGTAATTATGAATATTTGTTCTATGACTAATAATTACGCAGTAAAATAAAACTTTATATTTATATAAAAACATGAGTTTCCTTCTCATTTTCCTGAAAGCTATTAGAGATATTGGAAATATCATTGCAGCATCTGATAGACCTAATTAAACTGTACAACTGTAATTATGAATATTTGTTCTATGACTCATAATTACGCAGTAAAATAAAACTTTATATTTATATAAAAACATGACTTTCCTCCTCATTTTCTCGAAAGTTATTAGAGATATTGAAAAAATCATTGCAGCATCTGATAGACCTAATAAAACTGTACAACTGTTATTAAGAATATTTGTTCTATGACTCATAATTACGCAGTAAAATGAAACTTAATATTTATATAAAAACATGACTTTCCTCATTTTCTCGAAAGCTATTAGAGATATTGGAAATATCATTGCAGCATCTGATACATCTAATTAAACTCTAAAACTGACATTATGAATATTTGTTCTATGACTAATAATTATGCAGTAAAATAAAACCGTAAAATTATATAAAAACACGACTTTCCTCCTCATTTTCTCGAAAGATATTAGAGATATTGGAAATATCATTACAGAATCTGATAGACCTAATTATAATCTACCACTGTCATTATGAATATTTGCTCTAGTACTAATATATAATGAATTTTACTTTTTTTTAAATTACTTGCTTCCTCATTTTCTCGAGAGCTATTAGAGATATTGGAAATATCATTGCACTATCTGATACACCTAATTCAACTGTACAACTGTCATTATGAATATTTGTTCTATGACTAATAATTACGCAGTAAAATAAAACCGTATATTTATATAAAAACATGACTTTCCTCCTCATTTTCTCGGAAGCTATTAGATATTGGAAATATCATTGATGCATTTGATACACCTAATTAAACTGTAAAACTGTCATTATGAATATTTGTTCTATGACTAATAATTACGCAGTAAAATGAAACTTAATATTTATATAAAAACATGACTTTCCTCCTCATTTTCTCGAAAGCTATTAGAGATATTGGAAATATCATTGCAGCATCTGATACATTTAATTAAATTGTACAACTGATATTATGAATATTTGTTCTATGACTAATAATTACGCAGTAAAATTAAACTTTATATTTATATAAAATCATGAATTTCCTTCTCATTTTCCAGAAAGCTATTAGAGATATTGGAAATATCACTGCAGCATCTGATAGACCTAATTAAACTATACAACTGTAATTATGAATATTTGTTCTATGACTCATAATTACGCAGTAAAATGAAACTTAATATTTATATAGGAACATGACTTTCCTTCCTAATTTTCTCGAAAGCTATTAGATATTGGAAATATCATTGCAGCATCTGATACACCTAATTAAATTGTACAACTGATATTATGAATATTTGTTCTATGACTAATAATTACGCAGTAAAATTAAACTTTATATTTATATAAAAACATGAATTTCCTTCTCATTTTCCGAAAGCTATTAGAGATATTGGAAATATCATTGCAGCATCTGATAGACCTAATTAAACTGTACAACTGTAATTATGAATATTTGTTCTATGACTCATAATTACGCAGTAAAATAAAACTATATATTTATATAAAAACATGACTTTCCTCCTCTTTTCCTCGAAAGCTATTAGAGATATTGGAAATATCATTGCAGCATCCAATGGACCAAATTAAATTGTACAACTGATATAATGAATATTTGTTGTATGACTAATAATTACGCAGTAAAATAAAACTTTATATTCATATAAAAACATTACCTTCGTCCTCATTTTCCCGAAAGCTATTAGAGATATTGGAAATATCATTGCAGCATCTGATAGACCTAATTAAACTGTACAACTGTAATTATGAATATTTGTTCTATGACTATAATTACGTAGTAAAATAAAACTTTATATTTATATAAAAACATGAGTTTACTCCTCATTTTCTCGCAAAGCTATTAGAGATATTGGAAATATCATTGCAGCATCTGATACATCTAAATAAACTGTAAAACTGACATTATGAATATTTGTTCTATGACTAATAATTACGCAGGAAAAAAAAACCGTAAAATTATATAAAAACACGACTTTCCTCCTCATTTTCTCGAAAGATATTAGAGATATTGGAAATGTCATTACAGAATCTGATAGACCTAATTATAATCTACTACTGTCATTATGAATATTTGCTCTAGTACTAATATATACTGAATTTTACTTTTTTTAAAATTACTTTCTTCCTCATTTTCTCGAGAGC
This sequence comes from Metacarcinus magister, assembly GCA_029783475.1. NCBI lineage: Eukaryota > Metazoa > Arthropoda > Malacostraca > Decapoda > Cancridae > Metacarcinus > Metacarcinus magister. The sequence goes on along the minus strand of JAPQNM010000011.1, from coordinate 2,343,982 downwards.
TATTAGAGATATTGAAAATATCATTGCACCATCTGATACACCTAATTAAACTGTAAAACTGTCATTATGAATATTTGTTCTATGACTAATAATTACGCAGTAAAATGAAACTTAATATTTATATAAAAACATGATTTTCCTCCTCATTTTCTCGAAAGCTATTAGAGATATTGGAAATATCAATGCAGCATCTGATACATCTAATTAAATTGTACAACTGATATTATGAATATTTGTTCTATGACTAATAATTACGCAGTAAAATTAAACTTTATATTTATATAAAAACATGACTTTCCTTCTCATTTTCCCGAAAGCTATTAGAGATATTGGAAATATCATTGCAGCATCTGATAGACCTAATTAAACTGTACAACTGTAATTATGAATATTTGTTCTATGACTAATAATTACGCAGTAAAATGAAACTTAATATTTATATAAAAACATGACTTTCCTTCCTCATTTTCTCGTAAGCTATTAGATATTGGAAATATCATTGCAGCATCTGATACACCTAATTAAATTGTACAACTGATATTATGAATATTTTTTCTATGACTAATAATTACGCAGTAAAATTAAACTTTATATTTATATAAAAACATGATTTCCTTCTCATTTTCCCGAAAGCTATTAGAGATATTGGAAATATCATTGCAGCATCTGATATACCTAATTAAACTGTACAACTGTAATTATGAATATTTGTTCTATGACTCATAATTACGCAGTAAAATAAAACTTTATATTTATATAATAACATGACTTTCCTCCTCTTTTTCTCGAAAGCTATTAGAGATATTGGAAATATCACTGCAGCATCTGATGGACAAAATTGAATTGTACAACTGATATTATGAATATTTGTTGTATGACTAATAATTACGAAGTAAAATAAAACTTTATATTTATATAAAAACATTACTTTCGTCCTCATTTTCTCGAAAACTATTAGAGGTATTGGAAATATTATTGCAGCATCTGATAGACCTAATTAAACTGTACAACTGTAATTATGAATATTTGTTCTATGACTTATAATTACGTAGTAAAATAAAACTTTATATTTATATAGAAACATGATTTTACTCCTCATTTTCTCGAAAGCTATTAGAGATATTGGAAATATCATTGCAGCATCTGATAGACCTAATTAAACTGTACAACTGTAAATATGAATATTTGTTCTATGACTTATAATTAAATAGTAAAATAAAACTTTATATTTATATAAAAACATTACCTTCGTCCTCATTTTCCCGAAAGCTATTAGAGATATTGGAAATATCATTGCAGCATCTGATAGGCCTAATTAAACTGTACAACTGTACTTATGAATATTTGTTCTTTGACTCATAATTACGCAGTAAAATAAAACTATATATTCATATAAAAACATGAATTTCCTCCTCATTTTCTCGAAAGCTATTAGAGATATTGGAAATATAATTCCAGCATATGATGGACCTAATTAAACTGTACAATTGATAGTATGAATATTTGTTGTATGACTAATATTTACTCAGTAAAATAAAACTTTATATTTATATAAAAACATGACTTTCCTCCTCATTTTCTCGAAAGTTATTAGAGATATTGAAAAAAATCATTGCAGCATCTGATAGACCTAATAAAACTGTACAACTGTCATTATGAATATTTGTTCTATGACTCATAATTACGCAGTAAAATTAAACTTAATATTTATATAAAAACATGATTTCCTCCTCATTTTCTCGAAAGCTATTAGAGATATTGGAAATATCATTCCAGCATCTGATACATCTAATTAAACTCTAAAACTGACATTATGAATATTTGTTCTATGACTAATAATTACGCAGTAAAATAAAACTGTAAATTTATATAAAAACACGACTTTCTTCCTCATTTTCTCGAAAGATATTAGAGATATTGGAAATATCATTACAGAATCTGATAGACCTAATTATAATCTACTACTGTCATTATGAATATTTAATCTAGTACTAATATATACTAAATTTTACTTTTTTTAAAATTAATTTCTTCCTCATTTTCTCGAGAGCTATTAGAGATATTAGAAATATCATTGCACTATCTGATACACCTAATTCAACTGTAGAACTGTCATTATGAATATTTGTTTTATGACTAATAATTACGCAGTAAAATAAAACCGTATATTTATATAAAAACATGACTTTCCTCCTCATTTTCTCGGAAGCTATTAGATACTGGAAATATCATTGCAGCATTTGATACAACTAATTAGACTGTAAAACTGTCATTATGAATATTTGTTCTATGACTAATAATTACGCAGTAAAATGAAACTTAATATTTATATAAAAACATGACTTTCCTCCTCATTTTCTCGAAAGTTATTAGAGATATTGGAAATATCATTGCAGCATCTGATACATTTAATTAAATTGTACAACTGATATTATGAATATTTGTTCTATGACTAATAATTACGCAGTAAAATTAAACTTTATATATATATAAATCATGACTTTCCTTCTCATTTTCCCGAAAGCTATTAGAGATATTGGAAATATCATTGCAGCATCTGATAGACCTAATTAAACTGTACAACTGTAATTATGAATATTTGTTCTATGACTCAAAATTACGCAGTAAAATGAAACTTAATATTTATATAAAAACATGAATTTCCTCCTCATTTTCTCGAAAGCTATTAGAGATATTGGAAATATCAATGCAGCATCTGATACATCTAATTAAATTGTACAACTGATATTATGAATATTTGTTCTATGACTAATAATTACGCAGTAAAATAAAACTTTATATTTATATAGAAACATGATTTTACTCCTCATTTTCTCGAAAGCTATTAGAGATATTGGAAATATCATTGCAGCATCTTATAGGCCTAATTAAACTGTACAACTGTACCTATGAATATTTGTTCTTTGACTCATAATTACGCAGTAAAATAAAACTATATATTTATATAAAAACATGAATTTCCTCCTCATTTTCTCGATAGCTATTAGAGATATTGGAAATATAATTGCAGCATCTGATGGACCTAATTAAATTGTACAACTGATATTATGAATATTTGTTGTATGACTAATATTTACTTAGTAAAATAAATCTTTATATTTATATAAAAACATGACTTTCCTCCTCATTTTCTCGAAAGCTATTAGAGATATTGAAAAAATCATTGCAGCATCTGATAGACCTAATAAAATTGTACAACTGTCATTATGAATATTTGTTCTATGACTCATAATTACGCAGTAAAATGAAACTTAATATTTATATAAAAACATGATTTTCCTCCTCATTTTCTCGAAAGCTATTAGAGATATTGGAAATATCATTGCAGCATCTGATACACCTAATTAAACTGTAAAACTGACATTATGAATATTTGTTCTATGACTAATAATTACGCAGTAAAATGAAACTTAATATTTATATAAAAACATGACTTTCCTTCTCATTTTCCCGAAAGCTATTAGAGATATTGGAAATATCATTGCAGCATCTGATAGACCAAATTAAACTGTACAACTGTAATTATGAATATTTGTTCTATGACTCATAATTACGCAGTAAAATGAAACTTAATATTTATATAAAAACATGAATTTCCTTCCTAATTTTCTCGAAAGCTATTAGATATTAGAAATATCATTGCAGCATCTGATACACCTAATTAAATTGTACAACTGATATTATGAATATTTTTTCTATGACTAATAATTACGCAGTAAAATTAAACTTTATATTTATATAAAAACATGATTTCCTCCTCTCTTTCCCGAAAGCTATTAGATATTGGAAATATCATTGCAGCATCTGATACACCTAATTAAACTGTACAACTGTAATTATGAATATTTGTTCTATGACTCATAATTACGCAGTAAAATAAAACTTTATATTTATATAAAAACATGACTTTCCTCCTCTTTTTCTCGAAAGGTATTAGAGATATTGGAAATATCATTGCAGCATCTGATGGACCAAATTAAATTGTACAACTGATATAATGAATATTTGTTGTATGACTAATAATTACGCAGTAAAATAAAACTTTATATTTATATAAAAACATTACTTTCGTCCTCATTTTCTCGAAAGCTATTATAGATATTGGAAATATCATTGCAGCATCTGATACACCTAATTAAACTGTAAAACTGACATTATGAATATTTGTTCTATGACTAATAATTACGCAGTAAAATATTACCGTAAAATTATATAAAAACACGACTTTCCTCCTCATTTTCTCGAAAGATATTAGAGATATTGGAAATATCATTACAGAATCTGATAGACTTAATTAAACTCTACTACTGTCATTATAAATATTTGCTCTAGTACTAATATATACTGAATTTTACTTTTTTTATAAATTACTTTCTTCCTCATTTTCTCGAAAGCTATTAGAGATATTGGAAATATCATTGCACCATCTGATACACCTAATTCAACTGTACAACTGTCATTATGAATATTTGTTCTATGACTAATAATTACGCAGTAAAATAAAACCATATATTTATATAAAAACATGACTTTCCTCCTCATTTTCTCGAAAGCTATTAGATATTGGAAATATCATTGCAGCATTTGATACACCTAATTAAACTGTAAAACTGTCATTATGAATATTTGTTCTATAACTAATAATTACGTAGTAAAATGAAACTTAATATTTATATAAAAACATGACTTTCCTCCTCATTTTTTGAAAGCTATTAGAGATATTGGAAATATCATTGCAGCATCTGATGGACCAAATTAAATTGTACAACTGATATTATGAATATTTGTTGTATGACTAATAATTACGCAGTAAAATAAAACTTTATATTTATATAAAAACATTACTTTCGTCCTCATTTTCTCGAAAGCTATTAGAGATATTGGAAATATCATTGCAGCATCTGATAGACCTAATTAAACTGTACAACTGTAATTATGAATATTTGTTCTATGACTTATAATTACGTAGTAAAATAAAACTTTATATTTATATAGAAACATGATTTTACTCCTCATTTTCTCGAAAGCTATTAGAGATATTGGAAATATCATTGCAGCATCTGATAGGCCTAATTAAACTGTACAACTGTACTTATGAATATTTGTTCCATGACTCATAATTACGCAGTAAAATAAAACTATATATTTATATAAAAACATGAATTTCCTCCTCATTTTCTCGATAGCTATTAGAGATATTGGAAATATAATTGCAGCATCTGATGGACCTAATTAAACTGTACAACTGATATTATGAATATTTGTTGTATGACTAATTTTTACTCAGTAAAATAAATCTTTATATTTATATAAAAACATGACTTTCCTCCTCATTTTCTCGAAAGTTATTAGAGATATTGAAAAAATCATTGCAGCATCTGATAGACCTAATAAAACTGTACAACTGTCATTATGAATATTTGTTCTATGACTCATAATTACGCAGTAAAATGAAACTTAATATTTATATAAAAACATGACTTTCCTCATTTTCTCGAAAGCTATTAGAGATATTGGAAATATCATTGCAGCATCTGATACATCTAATTAAACTCTAAAACTGACATTATGAATATTTGTTCTATGACTAATAATTACGCAGTAAAATAAAACTTAATATTTATATAAAAACACGACTTTCCTCCTCATTTTCTCGAAAGATATTAGAGATATTGGAAATATCATTACAGAATCTGATAGACCTAATTATAATCTACTACTGTCATTATGAATATTTGCTCTAGTACTAATATATAGTAAATTTTACTTTTTTTAAAATTACTTGCTTCCTCATTTTCTCGAGAGCTATTAGAGATATTGGAAATATCATTGCACCATCTGATACACCTAATTCAACTGTACAACTGTCATTATGAATATTTGTTCTATGACTAATAATTACGCAGTAAAATAAAACCGTATATTTATATAAAAACATGACTTTCCTCCTCATTTTCTCGAAAGCTATTAGATATTGGAAATATCATTGCAGCATTTGATACACCTAATTAAACTGTAAAACTGTCATTATGAATATTTGTTCTATGACTAATAATTACGCAGTAAAATGAAACTTAATATTTATATAAAAACATGACTTTCCTCCTCATTTTCTCGAAAGCTATTAGAGATATTGGAAATATCATTGCAGCATCTGATACACCTAATTAAATTGTACAACTGATATTATGAATATTTGTTCTATGACTAATAATTACGCAGTAAAATAAACTTTATATTTATATAAATCATGACTTTCCTTCTCATTTTCCCGAAAGCTATTAGAGATATTGGAAATATCATTGCAGCATCTGATAGACCTAATTAAACTGTACAACTGTAATTATGAATATTTGTTCTATGACTCAAAATTACGCAGTAAAATGAAACTTAATATTTATATAAAAACATGACTTTCCTCCTCATTTTCTCGAAAGCTATTAGAGATATTGGAAATATCATTGCAGCATCTGATACACCTAATTAAATTGTACAACTGATATTATGAATATTTGTTCTATGACTAATAATTACGCAGTAAAATTAAACTTTATATTTATATAAAAACATGACTTTCCTTCTCATTTTCCCGAAAGCTATTAGAGATATTGGAAATATCATTGCAGCATCTGATAGACCTAATTAAACTGTACAACTGTAATTATGAATATTTGTTCTATGACTAATAATTACGCAGTAAAATGAAACTTAATATTTATATAAAAACATGACTTTCCTCCTCATTTTCTCGAAAACTATTAGAGATATTGGAAATATCATTGCAGCATCTGATAGACCTAATTAAACTGTACAACTGTAATTATGAATATTTGTTCTATGACTAATAATTACGCAGTAAAATAAAACTTTATATTTATATAGAAAACATGATTTCCTCTCATTTTCTCGAAAGCTATTAGAGATATTGGAAATATCATTGCAGCATCTGATAGGCCTAATTAAACTGTACAACTGTAATTATGAATATTTGTTCTATGACTCATAATTACGCAGTAAAATAAAACTATATATTTATATAAAAACATGAATTTCCTCCTCATTTTCTCGAAAGCTATTAGAGATATTGGAAATATCAATGCAGCATCTGATGGACCTAATTAAACTGTACAACTGATATTATGAATATTTGTTGTATGACTAATATTTACGCAGTAAAATAAAACTTTATATTTATATAAAAACATGACTTTCCTCCTCATTTTCTCGAAAGCTATTAGAGATATTGGAAAAATCATTGCAGCATCTGATAGACCTAATTAAACTGTACAACTGTCATTATGAATATTTGTTCTATGACTCATAATTACGCAGTAAAATGAAACTTAATATTTATATAAAAACATGACTTTCTCCTCATTTTCTCGAAAGCTATTAGAGATATTGGAAATATCATTGCAGCATCTGATAGACCTAATTAAACTGTAAAACTGACATTATGAATATTTGTTCTATGACTAATATTTACTCAGTAAAATAAAACTTTATATTTATATAAAAACATGACTTTCCTCCTCATTTTCTCGAAAGCTATTAGAGATATTGGAAATATCATTACAGAATCTGATAGACCTAATTAAAATGTACTACTGTCATTATGAATATTTGCTCTAGTACTAATATATACTGAAATTTTACTTTTTTATTAAAAATACTTTCTTCCTCATTTTCTCGAAAGCTATTAGAGATATTGGAAATATCATTGCAGCATCTGATACACCTAATTAAACTGTACAACTGTCATTATGAATATTTGTTCTATGACTAATAATTACGCAGTAAAATGAAAACTTATATTTATATAAAAACATGACTTTCCTCTCATTTTCTCGAAAGCTATTAGATATTGGAAATATCATTGCAGCATCTGATACACCTAATTAAACTGTAAAACTGTCATTATGAATATTTGTTCTATGACTAATAATTACGCAGTAAAATGAAACTTAATATTTATATAAAAACATGACTTTCCTCCTCATTTTCTCGAAAGCTATTAGAGATATTGGAAATATCATTGCAGCATCTGATACACCTAATTAAATTGTACAACTGATATTATGAATATTTGTTCTATGACTAATAATTATGCAGTAAAATAAACTTTATATTTATATAAATACATGACTCCTCATTTTCCCGAAAGCTATTAGAGATATTGGAAATATCATTGCAGCATCTGATAGACCTAATTAAACTGTACAACTGTAATTATGAATATTTGTTCTATGACTCATAATTACGCAGTAAAATGAAACTTAATATTTATATAAAAGCATGACTTTCCTCCTCATTTTCTCGAAAGCTATTAGAGATATTGGAAATATCATTGCAGCATCTGATACACCTAATTAAATTGTACAACTGATATTATGAATATTTTTTCTATGACTAATAATTACGCAGTAAAATTAAACTTTATATTATATAAAAACATGACTTTCCTCTCATTTTCTCGAAAGCTATTAGAGATATTGGAAATATCATTGCAGCATCTGATACACCTAATTAAACTGTACAACTGTAATTATGAATATTTGTTCTATGACTAATAATTACGCAGTAAAATGAAACTTAACATTTATATAAAAACATGAAATTCCTTCCTCATTTTCTCGAAAGTTATTAGAGATATTGGAAATATCATTGCAGCATCTGATACACCTAATTAAATTGTACAACTGTAATTATGAATATTTGTTCTATGACTAATAATTACGCAGTAAAATTAAACTTTATATTTATATAAAAACATGACTTTCCTCCTCATTTTCTCGAAAGCTATTAGAGATATTGGAAATATCATTGCAGCATCTGATAGACCTAATTAAACTGTACAACTGTAATTATGAATATTTGTTCTATGACTAATAATTACGCAGTAAAATAAAACTTTATATTTATATAAAAACATGACTTTCCTCCTCATTTTCTCGAAAGCTATTAGAGATATTGGAAATATCATTGCAGCATCTGATGGACCAAATTAAACTGTACAACTGATATTATGAATATTTGTTGTATGACTAATAATTACGCAGTAAAATAAAACTTTATATTTATATAAAAACATTACTTTCCTCCTCATTTTCTCGAAAGCTATTAGAGATATTGGAAATATCATTGCAGCATCTGATAGACCTAATTAAACTGTACAACTGTAATTATGAATATTTGTTCTATGACTAATAATTACGCAGTAAAATAAAACTTTATATTTATATAGAAACATGACTTTACTCCTTATTTTCTCGAAAGCTATTAGAGATATTGGAAATATCATTGCAGTATCTGATAGGCCTAATGAAACTGTACAACTGTAATTATGAATATTTGTTCCTTGACTCATAATTACGCAGTAAAATAAAACTATATATTTATATAAAAACATGAATTTCCTCATTTTCTCGAAAGCTATTAGAGATATTGGAAATATAATTGTAGCATCTGATGGACCTAATTAAACTGTACAACTGATATTATGAATATTTGTTGTATGACTAATATATACTCAGTAAAATAAAACTTTATATTTATATAAAAACATGACTTTCCTCCTCATTTTCTCGAAAGCTATTAGAGATATTGAAAATATCATTGCAGCATCTGATAGACCTAATAAAATTGTACAACTGTCATTATGAATATTTGTTCTATGACTCATAATTACGCAGTAAAATGAAACTTAATATTTATATAAAAACATGACTTTCCTCCTCATTTTCTCGAAAGTTATTAGAGATATTGGAAATATCATTGCAGCATCTGATACACCTAATTAAACTGTAAAACTGACATTATGAATATTTGTTCTATGACTAATAATTACGCAGTAAAATAAAACCGTATAATTATATAAAAACACGACTTTCCTCCTCATTTTCTCGAAAGATATTAGAGATATTGGAAATATCATTACAGAATCTGATAGACTTAATTAAAATCTACTATATTCATTATGAATATTTGCTCTAGTACTAATATATACTGAATTTTACTTTTTTTTAAATTACTTTCTTCCTCATTTTCTCGAAAGCTATTAGAGATATTGGAAATATCATTGCACCATCTCATACACCTAATTCAACTGTACAACTGTCATTATGTATATTTGTTCTATGACTAATAATTACTTAGCAAATAAAACCGTATATTTATATAAAAACATGACTTTCCTCCTCATTTTCTCGAAAGCTATTAGGTATTGGAAATATCATTGCAGCATTTGATACACCTAATTAAACTGTAAAACTGTTATTATGAATATTTGTTCTATGACTAATAATTACGCAGTAAAATGAAACTTAATATTTATATAAAAACATGACTTTCCTCCTCATTTTCTCGAAAGCTGTTAGAGATATTGGAAATATCATTGCAGCATCTGATACACCTAATTAAATTGTACAACTGATATTATGAATAATTGTTCTATGACTAATAATTACGCAGTAAAATTAAACTTTATATTTATATAAAAACATGACTTTCCTCCTAATTTTCTAGAAAGCTATTAGAGATATTGGAAATATCATTACAGCATCTGATAGACCTAATTAAACTGTACAACTGTCATTATGAATATTTGTTCTATGACTAATAATTACTCAGTAAAATGAAACTTAATATTTTTATATAAACATAACTTTTCTCATTTCCTCGAAAGCTATTAGAGATATTGGAAATATTATTGCAGCATCTGATATACCTAATTATACTGTACAACTGTCGTTATTAATATTTTTTCTATGACTAATAATTACGCAGTAAAATGAAACTTAATATTTATATAAAAACATGAATTTCCTCCTCATTTTCTCGAAAGCTTTTAAAGATATTGGAAATATCATTGCAGCATCTGATACACCTAATTAAACTGTAAAACTGATATTATGAATATTTGTTCTCTGACTAATAATTACGCAGTAAAATTAAACTTTATATTTATATAATAACATGAATTTTCTCCTCATTTTCCTGAAAGCTATTAGAGATATTGGAAATATCATTGCAGCCTCTGATACACCTGATTGAACTCTACACTTGTCATAATGAATATTTGTTGTATGACTAATAATTACGCAGTAAAATGAAACTTAATATTTATATAAAAACATGACTTTCCTCCTTATTTTCTCGAAAGCTATTAGAGATATTGGATATATCACTGCAGCATCTGATACACCTAATTACGAATATTTGTTCTATGACTAATAATTATGCAGTAAAATGAAACTTAATATTTATATAAAAACATGACTTTCCTCCTCATTTTCCCGAAAGCTATTAGAAATATTGGAAATATCATTGCAGCATCTGATACACCTAATTAAACTGTACAACTGTCATTACGAATATTTGTTCTATGACTAATAATTACGCAGTAAAATGAAACTTAATATTTATATAAAAACATGACTTTCCTCATCATTTTCTTTCTCTCTCTCTCTCTCTCTCTCTCTCTCTCTCTCTCTCTCTCTCTCTCTCTCTCTCTCTCTCTCTCTCGCTCTCTCTCTCTCTCTCTCTCTCTCTCTCTCTCTCTCTCTCTATATATATATATATATATATATATATATATATATATATATATATATGTATATATATATATATATATATATATATATATATATAAATATATATATATATATATATATAAATATATATATATATATATATATATATATATATATATATATATATATATATATATATATATATATGTATATATATATATATATATATATATATATATATATATATATATTTATATATATATATATATATATAAATATATATATATATATATATATATATATATATATATATATATATATATATATATATATATATGGTGAGGTGGGTGCGTATCATACGTCTGGCAACGCGCTTCCCTCGTATCATGGCTTTGAAATCGTTTTGTATTCAAATTCAATGCAGTATAACTTATGTAACTTAAGACTAAACGATGTTTTGATTCTACTGTTCAAATCGGATAAACCAGGAGAAATTTACTATCCTAAGCATATTATTCAATGTATAGATTGAAAAATCATAAATTTTTAGATCACAGGCGATACAAGAAACTTTTTGCATTATCACGGTGAATGGGTTAAGAGTAGGAAGGTCGTGAGTGCAGTAAGGAATCTTAAGGCTTACAATTAAGTTTTAATAGCCAGGTAGCGAGTGAATTGTGTGTGAGTCTTAATGATTATTCCATTTCAGGGTGAGTTTATTTAAATAAACAAAAGAGGCCTGTCAGTACTTGTTTTAATTGCCAAACACTCTGGGTACATTAGATTTAAGACTTAGGTGATCACAGAGTCTCCCGAAGAAGGTGAGTGAAAGAGGTTGTTGTCGGAAGGCCTGTTTTCATCTACCAGAATTTTATCGTCGCGAGTCCACAGAAACGGAAAGAAAAGAACCCGTAACAATTACCTAACCATTGCACTGAGGATATAACGCTCTTTCCTGCATTCTATGGCACGTTAGAACACAACTTAATTTATCGTTATAGTGAATATTGACATTTTATCAGGAGTGCGTGTGCGTGTGCGTGTGTAGTTGTCGTTCAATAAATTCTGATTATAACGCCAAAGGAATTATTTTTGTAACCCTTCACTGCTGACGACAACCAAAGTGTGTTCAGGAATCACACTAAGGAAAGCAAGACGGACACATCCTTACCACCAATACAGGTAACTTATTTATATGTTAGGAATACAGGTAAGGTAAAGTAAGGTAAGGTAAGGTAATCACACCTTTATTTGCATCATTAACATTGCTTGCACCTTTTCAAAACAACACCTGCAGGCAAATACACCGCACCTTCCCCTCCCACGTATCACTACCATTACAGCGGCCTTAGGTACAGCAGAATATAATTACATCGGTCACCCCTGCGTCGTCATCAAGTAAGTGGTCGTCCTCGAGTCGTACCTCCAGCCCGCACACCTTGTTGCCGGCAGAACACGCCCTCCACGCCCCCCAGTCACCGAAGTCCCTCGTGTGTGCTGCCGCGAGACATGTTAAAGTGTGAGTCTCATGAAAACGATACGTAGTTAAAACCTGTAATAACTTCCTAAGCTTTTTCTTCTTCTCCTCTTCTTCTTCTTCTTGTTCTTTTTCAGGTACTAATGACCACAGCCTTTCACTAAACATTATTCATTTATATTTCATTTCACAAGGAGTTACTTTAAATAGTGAATGCAGAATATGTATAATTGAAGAGACCATTTTGGGTGGCATAACAGCAACGAAGGAAAGTATCGATTAATTAGTCTCCAAATATTGCAATGAAACCATAACGAAAAAACACTTAACTCTCAACAGAAAACGGAAATGGGAGGAAGAGGAAGGGGAAGGGGAGAGGGAAGGGAAGAATGGGTAATGCAAATTCAACTTAATCTATAATTTTCCCTACTACTACTACTACTACTACTACTACTACTACTACTAAGCCGTTACCAGTGTACTCACCAGACCGTTGGACCTTCATGAACACCGCCTCCACGTCTCGTTGACCAATGCGAGTCAGTTCCCGCGCCACCACCGGGCTCTGCGGACCATACAACAATGATGCAAGTGTTAGGAAGGAGAAGCTAAACCATACATAACTAAAGCAATGCACAAACGGAAGGATAATTATAATGGCTGGACAGTAGTTATAGAAGTGCACTGAAACCAACCACACAACATTTGAATATAAAACAAAAATACGTTTGACAGATAGAAAGGAGAAACATGACTGAACATTTCTTATCATTAATCTTTTTATTTTTTTATAATTTTTTTTGACTAGTTTAACCCACCTGATCCTCCTTGGCCGGGGTGCCGTACAGCCCGTCAAGAACATTTCCCTTTGAACACCTCATCTGCAAGTTGTCCATTCCCAAGTCATCTCCAAGTGTTCCCTGGTCAGGCACCACATTGGCTCTCACGCCCGTCAGGAACTCCCCAAGAGGACACGGCCGCATGCCTAGTGATAAGGAAGATAACAAAGGGATGATGTAGCAATTAAACACCCAGTGAAGAAGAGAAAATAAAGAGAGAAAGAGAGTGTGTGAAAGAGAAGGAAAGATAGGTACCTACCCTTCCATTGTCCGTAGCTTCCCTCAGAGCTCATCACAATGTTAGTGAGGACACCTGCTGCAGTCTGACAGTACAGTCTGATGGCGTTGACGCTCGTGTCGTCCAAGAAGCCGAGCCCAGAGTACTGCAACACACACCACCAACACACATAACTTAACCATTCCGTTCTAACATACAAAACATGAACTCCTCCACTTACATATGTTTCAATTATAATACATGACACACAAGGCATTAATAACCGAACATTGTAACCTTATTTAACCTATACATCCCTCCCTCCCTCGTTCCCTCCCTCCCTCGCTCCCTTCAGCCGCTTATCATAGAACATAGTCGTGTGTAATTCCGTGGCCTCGCTGTTCCCTCCACACAACGCTCGCCTTACTTTGATCTCGAAGGCCGCGGCGTAGGAGTTAGCGTCACACAGTTCGATGGGTCCCCAGTCTCCTCGATTCACGCCGTTGTCAATGGGGAGGGACTCTGTCACGCCCCTGACCACGCCCCTGGACCTGGTCACTGCCGCACCCACAGACCCGCCTTGGTGCACCGGGGAGTGTTGGTGTGTTGTGTAAGTGAGGTATTAACTATTTCATCGCCTTACCTAACCGTGTTGTCTTAATTACAGATATATATATAATCAATCTTTCATATATTTTGTAATTCCTATACTTGAAGACGAATTTTTTTTTTTTTTTAACTTTCCTGACTGAAGTTATGAGTAAATAGTTTTCTTTGGTTTACTATAGATGACGTGGTGCTTACCGAGGGCCAGCAGGGGAAGGAGAAGAGCAAAAGTTGTCATGTTGTTACAGGGACGACGTGATGACGACTGTTTCTACACCTCACTACACACTGCCTTTATAGTGAACCTTATCTCCTCCCCCCACCCCTCACCCCTACCCCTCAACACCCCCCATACACCCATACAACACTCAAAATGGCCAGGGGAAAGTACACAGCGGTGCTTACGTCACTATCACTCAAGGAATACACGCCCACGCACGTGTACACCCACCCCCCAAAAAATGATAATGATAAAAAAGATAATGATAGCAATAATAATGATAATAGTAATAATGATAATAATAATAAATATAACAACACTAGTAACGAGGCTTAATGGAGGAAAAGACGACTAAAATACAACCTCACATCACCCCTTACCCTCCCCCTCCTCCCTCCTTCCCCTCAATACATGTTATCAGGGTGGAAATTGAACAACTGCAACGGAGATAAAAAGGGACACGCAAGTCACCAGTGAGAAGATAGACATATCTACTAACCAACCACCCCACCTTCACCCCCTCCCCCAACACACACACACACCTGACCCCCACCTCCCTCCAACACACACACAAACGTAAATCCATCTGTATTATTTCCTTACGAATCCCTCCTTGCCTCACCTCCCTAATACCCCTGGACATCCCCCTAAGGACTCCTCTCACAGTCTTTTATCCAAGTGTCGAGGGAGTCTTAGCAGCGGGAGCCACCTTTACCTCTGTAGCTTATCAGTTGAATTAATTAAAATCATCTCTCACTAATATTTTAATGTTTTAATTTGAACCTTTATACGAGGGAGTGTTAAGGAAATTTTTATGTATCCCTCCAGACAGACGGTGAGTTAAAAAGACGTGTGTGTGTGTGTGTGTCAGGGAGAGGATGTGACTGGTGTGTGTGTGTGTGTGTGTGTACGTACCTTTGTGTATTAAGGTCAACTACACCTTCCCTTCTACCTACATACATACAGCCTCTTTGACTGTGTACGTTATGTCTGTTACTTTTGATCCCACGGTTTAGTTAGTCATCAAGAAACTCGTAACGGCTAAAGGGTCGGCTGATGTTTGTTCATCTTTTGTGTTCCTTTGCGCTCGTCTGTATTACCAATGAGATGCGTTATACTAGCCATTACTGAGATCAAACTTAGTAATTCTATGGTAGTTCTAGGATTATTGTTGTTGTTGTTGTTGCTGTTGTTGTTGTTGCTGTTGTTGTTGTTGTTGTTGTTGTTGTTGTTGTTGTTGTTTGTTCTTTCCTTCTATTCCTCCTTTATATAACAGCGGACGAACACAAGCCAACGATAAACTCTTCGGGTACAAACAACACACACACACACACACACACACAAGGCGGAGAGAGAGCTTTCATAGTATCTATAGCATCGCACACTGTATTATAAGGATGCTGCGTTTGTTGTGGTGTACGTTGTCATGACTGCTATGTGTGTGTGTGTGTGTGTGTGTGTGTGTGTGTGTGTGTGTGTGTGTGTGTGTGTGTGTGTGTGTGTGTGTGTGTGTGTGTGTGTGTGTTATACTTAGGTGTACACTCCTGGGGACGAAGTGACACATTCAGTAAGGTTTGTGTGTGTCTAACCTAACCTAACCTAACCTAACCTAACCTAACCTAACCTAACCTAACCTAAGGGTGAGGTGAGGTAAGGTTCACATGCTCACCCCCGATACACACGAGTCATTCATTGTATAGGAACACAGGTAAGGTATTCACACCTTTATTGACATCATTAACATTGCTTTCACCTTTCAAAGCAACATTGGTTTAGTTATACTTGCAACACCATGACTGTGATGCTTACAATGTTAATATCCGTTTAGTTATATCTTCGTCTTCATACAATAAGGAAGATGATGATGTGTTGTGTATTCCTCAACAGATGGCACCACCTATATTGTCGGTCCCGCATCCTCACACCCATTACATCGGCGTTAGGTACAGCAGTACATAACGACATCGGTCACCCCAGCGTCGTCCTCCAGCGTGTGGTGGTCCTCAAGGCGTACCTCCAACCCGCACACCTTGTTTTTGGCAGAACACGAGCTCCACGCCCCCCAGTCACCGAAGTCCCTCGTGTGTGCTGCCGCGGGACATGTTAAACTGTGAGTACTTCAACGGCACAGTCTAACTCACATCATCACCACCACCACCACCATCACCACCACAGTCCCCTCCACATCCTCCTCCTCCTCCTCCTGCTACTGTAATGCATGTTAACTTACCTGACTTGCGGATCTTGAAGTGCACAGCTTCCATGTCCTGACCTCCAATCCGGGTGAGTTTGCGTGTCACCAAAGAACCCTGAGTGGGGGAAGGAGAAAAAAGATTATAATACAGGCAAAACAAACACACCCAGACCGACCCACACACACACACACACACACACACACACACACATACACACATACACAACACCCTCCCCCCCCCACACACCTGTCCAGCCTTATTCGGGACGCCGTACAGCCCGTCAAGAACCTGTCCGCCTGAGCATCGCATCTGCAGGTTGTCCATTCCAAGGTCATCTCCGAGGGCACCCATCTCAGGCACCACGTTGCCCCTCATACCCGTCATGAACTGATCCGCGGGGCACGTCCTCATGCCTAGCAGACGTGGGGGACGAGCTCAAGTGAGAGGAACAAATAACGAAAGGCAGCAATGTGGATGAAATAAATGAGTCATGGTAGCCTGTACAGTTCACAGGGAGAGAGACAGGCACCCACCCTTCCACTGTCCATAGGATCCCTCGGAGCTAGTGATGAGGTCGGTTAAAGCACTGCTTGCAGTCTGACAGTAGAGTCTGATGGCGTTAACGCTGGTGTCGTCCATGAAGCCCACGCCGGAGTACTGCAACACAACCCACGCAACACAATCAAGCCTGACGCCGGGGGTAATTAAGGCTTCCCACCCAGTCTCGTGTGATTTGTGTCCATCATTCACTTATCCGGGCTTAGAAAATGAACTTAGAGGCAAGAAAATTGTCTAACATCAAGGGAATAATACTTAGAACACCTTTGGGTACAACATAACCTTGATAATTTAATACTTTTCAGGTATTAATGATGCTTTCTGTAGTTTCTTAAGTTTTTAAAGATCTAAATTTACTACAGTCTTACCAGTAGTATAATTAATGAAGGTTTTCCTGGTATATATTGAACAGCCAAGTGATGGATGTGTAAGTGTGTGTGTGTGTGGTGTGTGGTGTGTGTGTGTGTGTGTGTGGTGTGTGTGTGTGTGAGTGTGGCGCGTGACTGCCGGTTTTCCTTAGCTTGGCAACTCTTACTTTGATTTCGAAGCCAAAAACGTAGGAGCCGCTGGTACATATTTCAATAGGTCCCCATTTTCCTCGGTTGAGTCCGTTATCAAGGCTCAGGGACTCTACCACCCCCTTAGGCCTCGTCACCGCACCTGCTGCCGGCCCACCTTGGCGTAGGAAGAAGTGTTGGGGTGAAGGTAAGGTGGGAGTCCCTTATTCCATTTATTTTACTGCATTTATAGTTAACTCCTTCCTCTCCATTTTGTTTACAAGTGAAATAGTGTTGAGCGTCTTGATTATATATACATTGATACAAATTATTATCTGTCATGTTCCTTCCATACGTGTTTCCAGTCCTTAGTTTCCATAAATGAATTAATATTTATCATTCCTTTATTTCCTACAGGTAAATAAAGTCAATTCAGTAAAATATCCACAAAGTGCAATCTGATAACTATATTAATGAATCATCTACAGGTTAATTAATATTTTTTCCTGAAGTCTTCAAAGGGAAATTAAATTGATCATCTCAAATCTTCTACAGGGAATCAATATCGTTCATCCTAACTGATCAACAGGAACTTCAATTTGTTTCTGTGATGCATTATTATCGTTGTGAACCTAAGACCGCGTGGTGCTTACCGAGGGCCAGAAGGGGAAGGAGAAGAGCGAAGGTTGTCATGGTGTTCCAGCGACGACGTGTTCACAACTGTCTCCACACCACGTTATGGATACCTTTAAGAACGAGCCTTATCTCAACCCTTTACCTACCCCTCCCTCCCTCCCTCCCTCGCCTTGACCCCCAACACCCAGGCTAGGGTGAGTCACACACACACACACACATCCGCCCACACACACACACCCGCCCACACACACACACACACACACACACACACACACACACAAGCACGCGCTGTCACGGTGGGAAGGAACACCTGCATTGTAGATAATGCAAAGGCACAGAAGGGCAAGATTCACTGTATTTTCCACTAAAACTTTTTCATTCTGCTCACTATTTTTTGTCCTTGGGAAAATAGTTCAGTATTTTCTCGTCCTGTCACTAACTTGAGATACCTTACAATCTTTCATATAATTTATTTATTCTTTATTTCGTTAATAGTCTTATTTGCCTCGTTTTCTGTATCGCTGATCGGCGCAATCAAAATTTTTATAATAACATTTTTGTATATAACTTTTTTCCTGTTTTATCGAGCATCACCAGTGTGTTTGTGTACTTGATATAGTAGAGTGTATGTTAAGTATTGATAAGTGTATAAGAAATGAAATATAGGCAAGCATTGGTATGATGTCAGCTCGAGTGTGGATAGAGCAGCTTGTGCAGTACACACCATATCCCACGCAGGTGTAGAGGCTCACACAGGCACCCAAGAGCCTCATCTCGCTGCTTGAAAACATCTGGGTCGAAGGTTTTGTCCATGTCTATGAGGATGTCTGTGGCCAGCCTCTGGAGGTGGTGTTGGTCGGCTTCCATTTCGTTTGTGGTCGCACGTGTTCGAGCCGAAGTGAACCCAATGAGGTACACGCGGCCGTCACCTTCAGTGTGGGCGGCGTCAAAGAGAATATTATGGGCGGCACGCAGGTTCCGGTGGCAGACGCGCCTCTCTTGCATCTTTGCCAGGGTGGGACAAAGGTGGAGAAGGGCGGTGAGGCAGGCACGGACCTCGCCGCGCATCCACAACTCCTTCACACTAATTCCCGGACACCAGCCCATCATGAGGATGCGCGGGTGTGTGCGCGTCACCCCGTACAGCGTGGGCACCCCCGGCACCCCGGCCAAGGCCTGCACCACCAACGCCTCCGTCAGCGGCGTGAGTGACCAGGTGTTGGTGTTAAGCTTCAACACGACAGGCACTTCCCGCCCGCTGGATAACCTGAGAGTGGCGCTGCGGACCTCACCAGTGCTGCCTTGGGTGAGAGGCTGTGTGTCACTCACATACTCCCACTCCACCAAGGGCACAGACTCACACTCACCCTCACACTCCACCAAGGGCACAACCTCACCCTCACCCTCACCCTCAACCTCCTCCTCCTCCTCTGCTCCTGCTGCTCCTCCGATATAGAACACATATCTAAAACCTTGAAATCAACGTTTATTTTACAAGTTAATGTTAATCACCAGTTGTAGTTACAGGTGTGAAAAGAACAATGAGGGTGTAAAGGAGACCAGCTGTACCCTGCTCAGTGGCGGCCATGACACAGGAATGTCAACACCACTGCACCACCACTCAGTATGGCTCAATTAAGGACCAGTTAAGTGGCAGCTTCCTCAACACAGCGGCAGGTGGTTAGCGTTGTGTTAAGACGATGCATTACAACAACCTAATCCTGTAACACTTGACTCAAACACACACACACACACACACACACACACACACACACACACACTGTCCACCCCGTGAACTGTACATGTAAGGTGGCTAGACAGTACTTTTTTTTTTATTTATTATTTTTTACTTCCATACACTCTTACAAGGACTGTCCGTCTATGGCATTTTTTTTTCTATATCACAAACCGTTGGCGCCAGTAGGCTTTATGGAGGCAAAGTTGGACTTGCCTCTTGCCTGTTATTTGGCGTAGGTTTATTTAGATTTTTTATAGTGACGCCTCGAATATTTACGTTCTCTCTTGAATATGTAAAGAACGATGAAAGGCTATTGCTGCTACAGCCTCACATGTAAGTCCCGTCTGAGGACAGTATGGCAGCAATTTGGGTAGTAGTCCTTGGCCACTCGGCGGTAATACCAAAGAATGACAAGTGGTCAGTGGATATCTGGGGATCGAACCCGGGACTCTAGGTTCGCATACCCGAATGCTGACCACTGTACCACCGCCTCCCCGGGAGACAATTATATATGTTACACTTAAAGCAACACCACCTTCGTTTTTAGCAGGATTATCCACCTACACTTCTCTCCACGTCTTAACTGCACTAAATGTGGTATTCATTCTGCTATCTAAGGCAACGAATTTCCCACCACAGGTTCAAAGGCTGAGGATACGGAGATGTGTACTGAGGCTAGGCGTACCCTGTCGTACTCGTGACCTTGTTAGTGTTGGTTGTAAGTGTGTCATGTGACGGTGTTCGTGGATGATGATAAGGGAGTCTGATTCAGGAAAACAGAACCTTTATTCAACACCCTGCGTCGTTAGGGCTTTGTGGGACTATTAAGGACAACACAAGAGCATCAGGTGTCCACAAATACATCAATGAATCAATGTATAACAACACATATAGGTATTCACACCTTTATTACCACCGCTGGACAACTCTTCCCTACATAGATACACGTGCATGACCAGGCTTCACAAACACACTAATAGCCTGGTCTTTATATTCCCTTCAGAGATTTTAATCATCATAACAACAGCAGGGAGGATAATGATGTGTCTCCTCTCTACTAGATGGCGACACCTGCTTGTACCTTCCCCTCACACCATCCCAGCATCACAGCAGCGTTAGGTACAGCAGAACATCGTGACACCTGCTTGTACCTTCCCCTCACACCATCCCAGCATCACAGCAGCGTTAGGTACATCAGAACATCGTAACACCTGCTTGTACCTTCCCCTCACACCATCCCAGCATCACAGCAGCGTTAGGTACAGCAAAACATCGTCACATCGGCCACCCCCAAGTCGTCTATCCACGTGTGCTCACCCTCAACGCGTGTCCTTATCCCACACACCTTGTTGCCCTCAGAACACACACTCCACGACCCCCACCATAGAGTGTCCTCCGTCAAGTGTGCTGCCGCGGGACATGATGCATTGTGAGGACTTGAGGAATTTTCAAGGTAATGTTAAGTATACTGAGAAGACATTAAAGCTAATATGTAAGGAATCTTTTGTTAACTTACTTCCTCCCTCCTTCCTTCCTCCTTCCTTCCTCCTCCTCCTCCTAAGCATATGTACTCACCTGAAGAATTGATCCTCAGGTGTACAGCTTCCACCTCCCGATCCTCAATCACAGTCATTTCGCGTGATACCGCAGGACCCTAAGAAGGAAAGGTGAAAATATTTAAAGGTCAGAAAACGACATAAAGGACGTAAATCATTAAGGGAAAATAATACAATTCACAAACACAGAATATGATAACGAAACAAAATATCATAGAAGCCCCCCCCAAAATGCAAAAAAAACCTCGGTAATACGAATAAAGCAAGACAACAAAAACTACGTAAAATGATATGAAGCGTAGAGAGAGAAAGATAAAAAAAAAAACGAAACGATACACCATAAGAAGAAAAAAAAAAAAAAAAAAAACCATAAACAAACATGAAAAAAATACAACAATTCACACACACACACACACACACACACACACACACCTCTCTCAGGCACGCCGTACATCCCGTCTAGCACTTCACCTCCTGAACACTCCATCTGCAGGTTCATCAGTCCCCGATTATCGTAGGGACCCTCCTCGAAGGGCATCACCTTTGCCTTTAAACCCACCATCACCTCCCCCGCAGGACACACCCTAATACCTACGGGGGCGGGGGGGGGAGGGGGGGAGGTAGGTTACGTGTCATGGATAGATATAGATAAATAGATAGTTATGAATTGTGTTATAGTATATGGTATAGTACTTCTCTACCCTACCCTCCACGCCCATGCCCATGCCCACGCCCACCTAGCCACTCTCCGTACGGTCCCATGTCGCTGGATATGGCCCCAGTGAGGACACCTTCCCCCGTGCGGCAGTACAGTCTAATGGCGTTGACCTCAGTCCTATCCCAAAGGTCGGGTTCAACGTACTGCAACAAGGTCAATTCGTTAAATATTCGGGTTTAAAAAAAAAAAAAAAAAAAAAAAAAAAACATACATTAATATATATATTTTTAATTTTTTTTATTTATTTATAGTCATCCTAATAAATGAATAAATAAATAGCACCGAGTTTCCTTCATCCCTTCCTGTTACTTGCTTTGATCTGGAAGGCGAAGGCGTAGGATCGGTCCCTGCAGATTTCCGTCGCCCCCCACGAACCTTTGTCGAGGCCGTTGTCAGGTTTAATATTCTCTACTACCTCGTGGGGCGCCGCCGTAGCTCCAGCCGCTGCCACGCCGGGAGGAAGGAAACACCGATGGATTGATTGGCTTTGAGACGATGCAACAACGAGGTAATATAGCGCCGGATGAAGGAAAGGTTTTTTTTTTTATATACAAAGCACGTGTTATGAAGTTATTATCTTACTCTCCTAACTATTGTGTACGTAACGCTAACTGTTTGTATAGGTTATTATTATTATTATTATTATTATTATTATTATTATTATTATACACACATTACTGTTGCTCTCCTTAACTGTACGTAACCAAATCAATTAGTTATTTTCAACATTAAGGAAAGTCAACATTACCAGTCTTTATATTCTACTCTTATCGTTTGAAATCAAGTATATTATTTCCATACTAACAACACTTTATCATAGACCTTATCATTCTCATTTACAAGCATTTCTTTCCCTTCCTAACTTCACTAACATCAATAACTTCCTCGCACACCTTCAGCAAACCAGCCACCAATCTTACTCCCCCGATACATTTTCACTAGTACTTCCAAGTCTCCCTTATGAGTAGCATATTCCTATAAACTTCTTCGGGAACATGAGAGGAAGATGAAGAAGAATCAATAAAACACAAGTACCAAAAGTAATCTTGGCCCAACATACATTTTTCTTCAACATTTCAATTACTTTCCTGAACTTAGTGAATGAGTGAATATCAAAGTTATCTCAGGGAAGGTAAGGTAAGGGTGTGTGTGTGTTTGGCTTACCGAGGGCCAGGAGGAGGAGAGGAACAGTTGATATCATGGTGTTACAAGGACGAAGTGGTGATGACTACTACCTCAACACCTCACTAGGAACACATTTAATAGTAGTGCTTATCTCAAACCCCCTAACCCCCCCACCTTCCACCCCCCACCCACCAGCACCACTCCTGTTTATACGAGAGTAAATACATACACACACACATACACACACACACACACACACTAATAAAAAGAAATGAGAAAAAGAAGGAAGAAGAGAGAGAAGACTAAAGAGAAACGTAATTATAGAAAGAAGGAGAAATGAAGGAGGAGAAGAAAGGATGGAGGAATGGAGAGAAGGAGAGAAGGAGAGAAGGAGAGAGGGATGGTAATGGGTAGAGCTTGTAGATAGGAAGGTAAGGAAGATGGAAGGGAGTGAGGGAGGGAGGGAGGGAGGGAGGGATGAAGGAGAGATAAAGGGAAAGAGAGATAGGGAGATATGGAAATAGGGTAGAAGGATATAGGAAGAAAGGGATGGATGGAGGAGGAAGAGAAGGAAGAGAGATAGAGATAGAGATAAAGAGGAAGATGGTAGTGGATGCTGACACGCCGAAAGGAATTGGAAGGAGTTAGTTACCTTTACGATGAGAGAGAGAGAGAGAGAGAGAGAGAGAGAGAGAGAGAGAGAGAGAGAGAGAGAGAGAGAGAGAGAGAGAGAGAGAGAGAGAGAGAGAGAGGTAGTATATATCAATGACTTCTTAACTATCAGGAGTATAGGTTCACATTAACAAGGCTATTAGGGTTGAACAAGCAGACAAGCATCCTTCAAGCGAGAGGCAAAAGGTTAGAGGTAAGACTGTAGACGATTGAATAGGAGAGGGAAAAAGGAAAGGAGAGGGATAAAGAATAGGAGAGGGATAAAGAATAGGAGGGATAAGAAGAGAGGGACAAATAGAAAGGAGGGAAATAGGATAAGTACTGTAAATACAACTAAGAAGAGAGACAGGAAGAGAAGGAGGAGGAGGTGATTCAACTTGTATGGAGAAAAGTAAATAATTAGATATATATGAAGGAAGATTGAACAAGTTTCTCTCTCACTCTCTCTCTTTCTTTCTCTTATTATCTCTATCTATCTTTCATGTATTCGTTCTTAGTTTCATTTTCTATTTTTTCTTCCCTCCTTTCATCTCCATCGGTGTGTGTGTGTGTGTGTATGTGTGTGTGTGTGTGTGTGTGTGTGTATGCGTCTTGTTGGTGTGGCTGCTGTTAGCCTCACCGTAAGAAGTAAGAGGTGAAAGGTAAGAGGAGGAGAAGAAAAAAGGGTAAGGGTATAATCAGCTCTCCTTGGCCTGGGTTCTCCTTGCTACAACACACCTGGAAACTCCCACGACAGGTACAAAAACTATCCCCACACCCACACCCACGCCCACTCAGGCAATACTAATCACCTGACTGCCACTGACTCTATGTGAAGGCGCAGAGGGTGTGGGAGGCACCAAGACTAAGAAGCCAACGAACTAGAGACGACCTGTAGGACTTGAAGCTCAATTAATATTCTTAACATCAAAATATATGTGAAGCAAGAACGTGTCATGATGAAATTCCCTTCCTTTCCCTTCCCTTCCCTTCCCCTTTCACTTCCCTTCCCTTCCTCCTGCTCCTGATACTTTTCCTTTCCCTCCCTCGCTCGTCCTCATTCTTGCCGTGACCTTAAGGCTACCCAAAGACTCTAGTAACTCTTGAGACACTACCAATAGAAGCGTCACAGAACTAAACACAACCTCACTCACCTACAGTAATTAACTTACCTTTCCTCTCCTCCACGCCCACCTGCTGCTACGCCAAGGTAAGGGTGGCGACAAGGGGCGACTTTTCACCTCCTGCCGTGGGAGTTTAGACCTTAGTAGCGAGGAGTGAAACTATCTTAACCCGGGGACAGTAATATTGGGGCGGGTCATAGAAGGCTTCCGTTCAATCACGCTGCCTGACCTTTACTGGCTTCCACAAACATGGTTTTTATTATTCCAAGATGAATTTGATCGGGAGGCAATCACTGCGTTACTCTCTCTGTGTGTGTGTGTGTGTGTGTGTGAGGGTGAGGTGAAGGGAAGGGAAGGGTGGGTGTGAAGGGCTGGGTGTGTGAAGGGCTGGGTGTGTGTGAAGGGTGTGTGTGAAGGGAGGGAGGGTGGTGTGAGGGCTGGTATGTGTGTGTGTGTGTGTGTGGTGTGTGTGTGTGTGTGTGTGTGTGTGTGTGTGTGTGCGTGTGTGTGTGATAATAAAAAAATACACACACACAAGAAAACACAACTTAATACATAATAAAAAGATATCAATAAAAAATTATGATTCTCACACAGCAAACAAGGAGGCAAAAAAAAAAAATAAATAAATAAAATAAATAAATAAAAAACGAATATATTAACAAAAATCCGATACATATAATAAAAAATAGACTAGAGGAAGGAGGGAGGAGGAGGAGGAGGAGGAGGAGGAGGAGGAGGAGGAGGAGGAGGAGGAGGAGGAGGAAGCAGCATATTAATCCGAATAATCAGGTTAGTCTCGGATACGTATAGAAATTACCAAAACGGATCCAGAATCAGGGAGGCGAAGACCGGATAAAGGAATATTATGGTGTGTTAATAATAATAATAATAATAATAATAATAATAATAATAATAATAATAATAATAATAATAATAATAATAATAATAATAATAATAATAATAATAATAATAATAATAATAATAATAATAATAATAATAATAATAATAATAATAATAAAGGCATCTGATCCTCTCTAATCTTACCTGACTCATTTATTTCATTAAGGTGATGGTCTTAATTAGTTTGGCAATCATTAATTTCCATAATGAGTTAAGAATCATTAAGGAACCCTGACACACAATGGCTATGTCGTTATTATTGAAGTCATTTATATATATAGTCATTTATATAGTCATTTATATAGTCATTTATATAGTCATTTACGTGTGTTATTAGCGGCAGTAGTTTGTGTCAATATTTTCTGTGCGAATTTAACACAATACAATTTTGTAGATTATATATATATATGGTTTTGAGCCAACAATTTCATAACAATACGAATAGTGTGGAAAAAAAAGTTACTCAGCCAAATAACAGGAAAAAAAATAGATATAATATTGATAAAAATAAAATATATATATGTGAACACAAATAAAGTTATAGAATAGGAATGATTAGTTAGATTTTAAAGACTTTTTGAAGCAAGTACCACCACCACCACCACCACCACCACCACCACCACAACTTTTCCTCAAACAAACACACAAACAAACACCACAAACAAACACCACACACCACATTATCATCACCAACAGAAACAAACACACCACCACAATCATCTATAACCCTCAACACCAATAGGAAAAACACAAACACCAAGAAGGCCACACACACACACACACACACACACACACACACACACACACACACACGGCATTTGTATAAGTCATCTGTTTATGCGGAGTCAACAAGGCACTCTGGACACATCTCAAGGCTTCTCATGGCATGTAATTAGGTGGAGGTGGAGGTGGAGGTGGAGGTGGAGGTGGAGGTGGAGGTGGAGGGGGAGGTGTAAGGAGAGTATAAGGAAACAAAATGGAAAAAGGAAAATACAGGAATATTCAGATAAATTTATAACATTCGTCTCTTCGTCTTTCTTTCAATTCTTGTGTTTATAAGTACGATTTTTTTTTTTTTACAGTTTTTAGTTAGTCAGTCATTACAGATTATTCATATATACATTTTTGGTGAAGATAAAAAAATAATAATAAAAGTTCACTATACAGGCCCTTCTTTCTAACCTATTTCAACCCTTTCTTTCCTACACTGGACCCTTTTATTCCTTCCTCCCTAACCCTTTCTTTACCCACCACCCCTTCAATCTAACCCTTCCTCCCCTGCCATCACCATTACCCTCCCTCATCCCCTTCACTGTAACCCTTCCTCCCCTACCATCACCACCACCACCATCACCACCACCCTTCCTTCCTTCCTCCCTCCCGTCCGCCGCCCCGCAGTAAACACGTGTTGGCTTCGATATCATCTTGGATTACGTTGAAGGGAATCTTGGTGGTATATAAACGTCAGTGTGAGTCGCCGCACCAAGATTCACAGCGGCAGGAGGTAATGTGCATCAAGTGATAAAAACGGTATTAGTAGCCTGAGCCCTGAGCAATGTCGCCCCACAAGAGTATTGACCCAAAATGACCCGCACATTTTCACCAGACTTGGCCGGCCGCTTGAGCGTAAAATTGGCCCCCGGAGTGAAGGGTCCAGGTTGAGGGAGCTTGAGCTTGAGCATGAGCGTGGCCAGAGTGGTGCTTCGGGCTGGTGTTACGGTGCCGGCATAAACCTTCTCAAGTGTCACCGAGACAAATAGGTTTGCAAACTCTCTTATCGGGCGGCGAGGAGAGGAAGAGACTCCGAAAAGACAAGGGAGAGTGGACGAAACGCACGAAAAGTCCCCGGCTATTTCTACCGCTGCCTTTTGAGTGGAGATTTCCCAGTTTTACGACTGCTCTATTTCATAAAATCCATTAGTGGACGGGGGCGTTCGTTTCAGTCTTGATGTAAAGAGCCTTGCCTACCTCAGAAATCACGGCTAACTGGAACCAGGGGCAGGGGAAGGGGAGGAGGAGGTGGTGGTCATGGTGGTGATGGGGGAGGAAGAACTGAAGGAAGGGAGGGAAGGGAGGGAAAGGGAGGGAGGAAGAGCGTTGACGGGCAGTAGGTGATATCCAGAGTCTATCGCAGAAAACTGAAAGCGACGAATTTACACCCGAGAGAATTCCAACATTTTCCGTGCGATTGGAGTGTTGAAGAGGGGGAGAGAGAAGGAAAGGAAGGGAGACAAGAATGGAGGAGGAGGAGGAGGAGGAGGAGGATGGAGGAAGGGAACACATAAGGAGCCGAAAGGAATGAAGGAGGAGAGACACGGGGGGTAGGGGGGGGGTAGAGAGAGAGAGAGAGAGAGAGAGAGAGAGAGAGAGAGAGAGAGAGAGAGAGAGAGAGAGAGAGAGAGAGAGAGAGAGAGAGGATGCGTTGTGAGATAAAAAGAAAGAAAATATAGGGAATAAAAGAAGAAATATAGAATTCAGAGGAAGAAGGACACAGATAATTAAAACACTTAATTACACTACTCAGGTGTGCTTCATTACCGTACTTCCCACAGGTGACATCAAGGGGAGGGGGAAGGGGGGAAGGGGGGAGGGGGGTGTTATCACGAGGGGAGAAGGGTTTGGGGGGAGGGGGGTGAGGGGAGAGGAACCGCCACAGCTTAAATGATGGATGCTACTAAGGAGAGATGGAGGCTGGGGAGGTGGGTGGGTAGGTGGGTGGGTAGGTGGGTAGGTGGGTAGGTGGGTGGGTAGGTAGGTGGGTGGGTGGGTAGGGTGGGTAAGAGTGACTTAAGATTATCTAAGGAAAAACGAAAGAGAAAAATTAAATGTGAGGAAAAGATGAGAGAGAGAGAGAAGGAAAAAAAAAGTCAAATTAATCACATCACACACACGTCACGGAAGAAATGAAAATAATAACAATAATAATAATAAAGAAAGAAAGAAAAATGATAAAAATTCAACGACGACAGAGGAGGAGGAAGAGGAGGAGGAAGAAGAAGAGATTGCAGGTGTAGCCATTAACTACCTCATTCGGTCGTTTAAGTCTAATAACACCACCAGGATGACACACACGCGCGGCTGCTGACTAACACTGATGCGCTGGGTAATAAGAATCTTCAGCATATCACCAGCGGCCATGTTGCTGACGTCAGACTTAACCTAATGCTGTAATACTTCCTGGGTTTGTGTTGGGTAATGTTACGGATGGGAGAGTGTAAGCAATGGAGGAGGAGGAGGAGGAAGAGGAGGAGGAGGAAGACTAGAGGGAAGAGAAGATATTATA
Source organism: Metacarcinus magister (assembly GCA_029783475.1). Taxonomy (NCBI): domain Eukaryota; kingdom Metazoa; phylum Arthropoda; class Malacostraca; order Decapoda; family Cancridae; genus Metacarcinus; species Metacarcinus magister. Next base: position 2,314,087 of record JAPQNM010000011.1, on the reverse strand, counting down.
AGAGTGTGAGGAATCTTGGTCTGTAAGTACTGGTGTGTGTGTGTGTGTGTGTGTGGTGTGTAAATTTGCACTCATATGTAAAACTGCACTGTGTCTGTCTGTCTGTCTGTCTGTCTGTCTGTCTGTCTGTCTGTCTGTCTGTTGATAATCTGATATTTATTTATACATACATAGTTATAAAAATTTATCACCACATACCAACCACAAAAATTTGAACTAGAGTTTGAACACACACACACACACACACACACACACACACACACACACACACACACACACACACACACATACACACATACAGCCACGCCCAATTGCACCACCACACACACACACATACACACACGCACCCCCGCCCCCCCCATCGACACGCTATAATCCCATCTGAATACCACCAAATTACCAGCTGTGAGTATGCTGGTCACGTGGTAGGGGACAGCATCGCCCTTCTACAGCGCCTCCATCAGGGCAACACTAGCTAAACACCCCGCTTAAACGCAACACAAACCAGGATAACTCTTAGCATATTCCTGGGGGTGTAAGTGTTGCTAGATGCACATTGATGTATTGCAGGTACAGGTGTGTGTGTGTGTGTGTGTGTGTGTGCGTGTGCTTCGTCAGCGTCGCCGGCGTGTGTTGTAATGCATGGTAGGACATTCGGTTAAGCGGGGTGGCCTGAGTACAGTAATAAGCATCATAATAGCAGAGGCGAGAGGTGTGTGATAATCCAAGGCCTTCATGACACATACGTATAGACACTCACACTATCACCCTCACCCTCCTCCTCCTCCTATTCCTCCTTGATCTCCTTACTATGATGCTAGAATATCTTCCCTTACTCCTATATCCTCTACAAACTATATATCCTCATTCTACTAACGACACAACCTCCTCCTTCACCTCCTCCTCCTCCTCCTCCTCCTTCTCGTTATCAGGATTTTCTCTATAATTAGGAAGGATAACTTAATAATCTAACCTAACTTAACCTTGACTGGTAAATGGTAATGGTGAAAGGTTATACATAATAAAATGTATACTTATTGCTAAGAGTATATACATAAATAAATATACAGACTTTTAATTACGTGCTTAATGCTTGCAGGTGAAATATATAAACGCTTTAAAAATATATATATAAAATACTAAATATTCAGAAGTTTTTTCATAACGTTTCTAGATAAATATATGAACTTTTTTTTTAAGATACATTAATCAAAACATTACACTTTTTATCTATCTATCTATTATTTTTTTTTTTATCTATCTTCAGGGAAAGTTATACACACACACACACACACACACACACACACACACACACACACCATACACCATACACTAACCATTTAATAAACCAAGTCAATTATAAATAACATCTATATACATTCCTTCACACTATAGTAACTCGTCTCTCTATGGAACTCTTGGATTTTTCAGATTAAGAAAGGAAAGAAGGGAGGAAGGAAAGGAGGAAGACAGACACACAGACAGACGGACAGACGGACGGAAAGGGAGGGAAGGAAAGGGAGGGATGAAGGTAAGATATGCAAATCCTCGGAGGCGTTGACACTGCCCTCACCCTCTCCCTTGTGTGTGGTTCTGTACCCTAGTCACACCCTCACACACCCTCCCTTCCCTCACCCTCCCTCCCTTCCCTCACCCTCCCTTCTCTCACCCCTTATTCCCCTCCCACCTTTCACGTCACTCTCCCTCCATATTTTTCCTTCCTCCCCCTCCACCACCTTCACTCTTCCTCCCCTCTACCAGACGTCACGCTGAGGGGAAGTAAGGGGGGAACTACCCTATATTGCTTACTCTCCTTCCTTTATTCACCTTTATTCTATGCCTCTCTACGCTTTGCTCTTATTGGGGGTTATATATATGCGTTTGGAAATGTGTGGGATAATATGACCTGACCTGACCTGACCTGACCTGACCTGACCTAACCTAACCTAACCTAACCTAACCTAACCTAACCTAACCTAACTTAACCTAACCTAACCTAACCTAACCTAACCTAACTTAACCTAACCTAACCTAACCTAGCTAACCTAACCTAACCTAACCTAACCTAACCTAACCTAACCTGACTTAACCTAACCTAACCTAACCTAACCTAACCTAACCAAACCTAACCTAACCTAACCTAACCTAACCTAACCTAACCTAACCTAACCTAACCTAACCTAACCTAACCTAACCTAACCTAACCTAACTTGGGTTTCATAATAGCAATATTTTAATCTATTTCTTGTTTCTATATTTCCCTTAGCCAATAATATTCCTCACTTCTTCTTCTTCTTCCTCCTCCTCCTCCTCCTCCTCCTCACTCGACCACACAAAGGGAGGCTCCTCATTCTCACCTCCTCCCCCAATGTTTTCTTGACAGCACAGCGTCTCCACTAAGTCTTCCTCCTCCTCCTCCTCCTCCTCTTCCTCCTCCTCCTCCTCCTTCCGCTGGCTCTAACTTCTGGTAATACATCTTCGTGACCTCAAAACCTGTCACTTCACGCGGGAACTTCATTATAGCTCTTCTTTCCCCTCAGCATCTCCTTCCTTCCTTCCTTCCTTCACTCACTCACTCACTCACTCTCTCTCTCTCTCTCTCTCTCTCTCTCTCTCTCTCTCTCTCTCTCTCTCTCTCTCTCTCTCTCTCTCTCTCTCTCTCTCTCTCTCTCTTTATCTTTTATCTCTGCTCACATGGACTTTAAGAGGTACTATGAAGAAGGAGGAGGAGGAGGAGGAGGAGGAGGAGGAGGAGGAGGAGGAGGAGGAGGAAAATGAAGAAGATAAAGGAAAGTAGAATAAAAAATCACCTGTCAACACACACACACACACACACACACACACACACACACACACACACACACACACACACACACACACACACACACACACTGGCTGGACCTAACATAAATTCTCCTTCGCCTTCAATGCTATTCCTTGATTCTGAAGACGTGGAATAAGTGAGGCTGTTCCTTCCTTCCTTCCTTCCTTCCTTCCTTCCTCTCCTTTCCCTCCTTACTTCTCTTCTCTCCTTTCCATCCCTTCCTTCCTTCCTTCCATTCCTTTCCTCTCTTCCCTTCCTTACTTCTCTTCTCTCCTTTACTTCCTTCCTTTCCTTTCCTTCCTTCCTTCCTTTCCTTCCTTCCCTTCAGCCACGCAGTCACCTCAAGTTACTTCAACTTTCCACTTGATGAACCAATTGTCGCCCTCGTGGCCACAAGGCGGAGGTAAAGGAGGAAAGGGAGGGCAAGGGAGGGGAGGGGGGAGGAGGAAAGGGAGGGAGGAGGAAGGGAAGGAGACTGGGAGGGATGGAAGTAGGGAAGGAGAGAGGGAGGGAAGGAGGGGAGGGAAGAAAGAGAGAGTGAAGGAATGAAGGATGTCGGTCAAAGACTAGAGAAGTGAAGTGAAGGAGAAGAGAGAAGAAGAAGAAGAAGAAGAAGAAGAAGAAGAAGAAGAAGAAGAAGAAGAAGGATGGGAACACAAGAAAAATACAAAGAAGGATGGAGCGAAAGGGGAGATGGAAAGAAACACTAAATAAAGAGAGGGATAAGGGAAGTAAGTAGGGATGAGGGGAAGGCAAGGGGAGGGGAAGGGGGGGTGAGGAGGGGAAATAGTAGAGAGGGGAGGTGGGTGGGAGGGGGAGAGTAGAGAAGGGGAGAGAAGAAAAGAGAGGGAAACGAGGGGAGGAGGTGTTAGCCAAAGAGGGGAAAGGAAGGAGAGGTGAAATAAGACGATGAACCACAGAGAGAGAGAGAGAGAAGAGAGAGAGAGAAGGGGGTGGGGGGGGGTGACAGTCAAGGAGGAAAGAGGGGAAAGGAGACAGTCACATAAGGCGGGGTGAGGTGAGGGGAAAACCGGATGGGTTGGAGGAGGAAAAAAAATTTGGAGAAGTGGAAGGAATTCAAGATGGAACAGAGGAGGGGAGAGAAGGGCGATTAGAGGAGGAGGAAGTGAGAATACAAAGAGACCGTAGAGAGAGAGAGAGAGAGAGAGAGAGAGAGAGAGAGAGAGAGAGAGAGAGAGAGAGAGAGAGAGAGAGAGAGAGAGAGAGAGAGAGAGAGAGAGAGAGAGAGAGAGAGAGAGAGATTGAGTCTAAGCTATATAAGACAATATAGTGTAATGTAGGATAAGGTTAAGAGTACCTAATCTTACTTCTATACATCACATTATTCACTCAAACAAAGGAATATCCCCCTAAAGCCAAGGGGATGAAGGTGGTGGTGGTGGTGGTGGTGGTGGTGGTGGTGGTGGTGGTGGTGGTGGTGGTGGTGGTGGTGGTGGTGGTGGTGGTGGTGGTGGTGGTGGTGGTGAAATACTAATTGGTCACGTCACAGATCAAGGCAAATTAGCTTCTCCTTAGCTATAAATTTCTTCAAACACGTGATTTATGAACAGGAGGAGGAGGAGGGAGAGGAGGAGGAGGAGAGAGAGGAGGAGGAGGAGGAGCACTACTACACCCAGTACTCCAAGCGGTTCGAGAGGCTTTAGAGACAACAAAGAGCACGACGACTCAACGACAATGACAAACCAGCCGCTATGTTCTGCGACCGGCCCCGCGTTTCTCTGGACACGTAGCAAATACGACACTTACGGTGAGATATTCCTAGCCATCACGACTATTACGGCTTCACCACCCAAAATTGGCCCCTGACACCCACCCTCACACCCCCCAACACACCCCCAGAGCTCTCGAGACAAGGCATAGGTTAAAAGGTTAGCTAATGGGAGAGGGTCGGGGAGTTAGCTAGTCACAGAAGATGTAACGCGTTTGATGGGGGAGTTAAAGGAAGGGATGGGTGCCAATTAGGAAGCACCAGCCACTCCTCCCCTTCTCCTGTCGACATTGTGGGAGGAGGAGGAGGAGGAGGTGCAGGAGGTGGTAGTATAGGAGGTGGTGGTGGTGGTACTGCTGCTACTACTACTACTACTGTTCCCTGTTATTGCTTCTGTTTTTTTTGTTTCTACTTCTCTGTCTACCCTTGTTCATGTCTGTGTCTGTATCTCCCTTCTGTTTGTGTTCTGTTATGACTGTACTTCTATTTGTGGTGGTGGTGGTGGTGGTGGTAGTTATCTTTTTTCTTTATTTCAGTTCCCCCTTTACTTCTATTGCATTATTGCTCTTGTTATTCATTCCTATCTCTCCCTTTCCTCTATCTCTCTCCCTCTCTCCCCTCTTCTCCTCCTCCTCCTCCTCCTTCAGACCAACAGAACTAACGACACACCCGTTGAAACAAAACACAGTCGGTCTTGTCCCTTGCAACAGACTATAGGTACAAGTGACGCAGTGAAAACAAAACAAGATCAATCAATCCATTCAAAAACGTGACTCTACT